>AIET01001926.1:0-63467 GCA_000292665.1 Helotiales sp. EF0021
AAGTCTTTATATAGGTCTTAACTTATTACAATTTCGAAAACTAAGTAGTTTATAGTATTATAAGTATTTTTAATACTAAAAGTCTTTGTTTAAGTCTTTATCGAATATTCTCGAAATATTCGATTTGTAATCTTAGATAATTGTAGCAAAACACGTGACTTAAGACACGTAATTATAGAATACTCTAGAAGTATTCGATTATATATATAAAGACTACTTCTTTCTACTCTTCTAAAGACCGAGAAAAAGATAGAAAGAGAAAGAGACTCGAATATAAGTATTTTACTTATATAGCTTAGACTAATTATTATACTACGCGTAACTTTCTCTTACTACGTAACTGTAACCTCTAACATAGTAGTAATACTAGTTAAGTAGAGATTCGAGTACGTCGAGTATTTAAACTCTTAGTCCTTCTCTTATAAAAGCAATCTACGTAACTAAAGCGTTTATTAGTTTGCTGAGAAGTCGGTCTTCTCGAAAAATAAGAATCGAAGAAGTCGGTCTCTTTATAAAACTAAGAACTAGAGAAACAGCTACCTTATTAAATACTAAGTAAAAGATAAATAGTTTCGAAGATTCGAGATATACGAACTTCGAATTCGAGATTCGACTTAGATTCGAACTCGAGTTGCCGAGCCTAAGATTAAAAGGGCGTATCGAATATTCTCGAAATATTCGATTTGTAATCTTAGACAATTATAGCAAAACACGTAACTTAAGATACGTAATTATAGAATGCTCTAGAAGTATTCGATTATATATATAAAGACTACTTCTCTCTACTCTTCTAGAGACCGAGAAAGAGACAAAAAGAGAAAGAGACTCGAATATAAGTATTTTACTTATATAGCTTAGACCGATTATTATACTATATATAACTTTCTTCTACTACGTAACTGTAACCTCTAATAGTCTTAATCTATTATAATTTAAGTTATATCGAATTTAATATTAATTATAATAAGTACTACTATATATTAGATACTATTAAAAATACTTATAAATAAGTAATAAGTACTTATATAATACTAATAATTAAATTCGATTTATTTATTTTTATTTATTTTTAAAGTAACTTTTTATATATATATATTCTTTTATATATTTAATTCTTCTTTATATATTTCTTAAGTTATATTTATAATACTCTTTTTTTAATAGAAATATTATATTGAACAATTTAATATTTAAGAAGTTTATTATATAATAAATTTATAAAGCTTACTAAGTACTTATAAGTCTCCTTTAAGACTCGAGACTTTTTACTAAGTACCTTTGACCTCGAACGATTCGATCGATACGCTACTTCTCTTAATTCCTTTCTTCTACATAGCTATCGATAGCCTGTATCGCGAGAGAGTCGATTCTTGGTATAAATCGAAGAGAACTAGCCCGGCGCGGGATTATCGTCGACATCCTTAAAGAAACTGGACTTTTTAGAGGTGGCATAAACTCTTGGGTTAGCTAAGCGTTCGGCCTTGAAAGCACGAGTTTTTTGACGCGTTGTAGGTACTATAGTGTTGTATTGAAGTGGTTGTTTACATTTTGAGGTCAAAGTTATCTAAGGGAGTGCACGGACTTTTTGGTGTCAGACGAATTCCTGCAGCCCCTGGTGGCTCTTAACGCAACGTACCTTAGTAAAAAAGAGTGGTCGCCAAGTACCCCAACTGCCACGCGTAACCCCGCGTGACTCGCGACTTGAAAAAAACTTTGCCGTTGTACTTGCTTACTTAGTTACGCCGACTATACCTAGGTAAGCTGGCCGGGCATAGAAGGATGACCGACTATTACATATACTACGTCGGTGTAACTTTGCGCCGTATTAATTAAGTTTGTATCTTTAGGCCAGGCTACCATAATACAGCAACACTACAAATCACTTATACGTCTCATGTCATCTCATCACACAGGAGCGCTTTATCAGATCACATCACTTCTTAAATATGGGCACGCACATAGACTTTTTGTATGTCGAATCGGCGTCTCTCAACTCAACCTTACACGACCCCTACATAGGTGACAATAGCTTTGGGCCTTTCTTGAAGCTCCCGGGTCATGAAACGTTCGACTTTACTATTCTCTTCGAGCAAACAATCCTGTCAATTGCACCAGCGACTTGCTTCTTGCTTACAGTCCCTCCGAGGATTTTATTCTTACGGCGGAGACAACGCAAGGTCATTGGCAGCTATCTCCAGACTACCAAGATCGTAAGATTCTGCATTATTCCAGGCACCTAGTTACTCACGAACCTAGATCCTTCTGGCCATATTCATTATTTTGCAGGTTGTCAATGTCATCGAGGTGTCTCAATCATCGTCTCGAACTCGTGCTTCACTGGCTGCTGCTCTGCTTGCACTTGGGACTGCACTGGGCCTATCTATCTTATCCTACTTCGAGCATACGAAAAGTATACGACCAAGCTCGATCATCGACGCCTATCTCTGTAAGCAACAAAGCGATTTCTTTCCCATTTTCGATGTTGTTGTTACGTCTTCCGAAAAGGTCAAAATCCGATCGCCTGTTCCATGTGAGGAGCAACACAGTATTAATCACCTGTAGTGCTCACGCTCCCATTTGATGCTGCCCAGCTTCGCTCCGGATGGTTACGCGGTGGGAGCACAGCGGAAAACGGAGTAGCATCAGCACTTCTCGGCATCAAGACCCTGATTCTTATCTTTGAAGCGACCGAAAAGAGAGGAATACTGTTCAGAAATTCCGCGGGCCTTTCTCCAGAGGCCACCAGCGGACTGTATTCTCGATACCTGTTCTGGTGGGTAATTCCACTCTTTCAATTTGGGTTCAGGAACGTTGTCGATGATGATAATCTATTTGCGGCCGATTCCAACATGCTTTCGAAATCGCTTGATGCCAGGTTTAAAGGACATTGGGCAAATCGTATGTCGTCCCGCCCTCGTGTGCTCGATTCCCAAAGACTGATTGCTTGACAGGTGAGATATTTCCGGCAAAGCACACCTTGGTTTGGGTCGTTGCCCGCATTAGTAAGCAGGAGATCTCCTTGTTCCTACCCTTCATCGATTTGAGCCAACCCTTCCAAGAAGGGTTTTATCCTTTTGCCTGTTCCCTCTGAGAAGAACCTTAGCGCTAATCTGCTGTAGTGTTAGGGCCCTTTGTGGCCGCAGTGTTGCCTCGCTTGATGTTGACATTCTTTCGGTTCATGCAGCCACTTCTTATCAGAACGATCACCGAATTCGTGAGCGAACCTGACTCTGCTACCGACCGAGGATGGGGCCTGACTGCTGCGTTTGGACTGGTCTATATTGGTAAGCTAAATTCACGAAGTAGTGTCCCTCACTGTCACATGCCTTATGAGCCGTGGCCTGGAAGGTCCTAACCCTCTCAAACACCATGGGCTCTCCATCCAAAGCAGATCGCTAACTCTGAGCTTGGGCATAGGACTTGCTGTAGCAGGCGGAGCTTATCAGCACAAGGTTAACAGGATGGTCACAATGATCAGGGGTTCACTTGTTAATGCCATCTACACCCAAGCTTTGGACTTGTCAATCGCCGAGATCAACGAATCGGCTGCCGTCACTCTGATGTCTTCGGATGTAGAAGCAATATGCAATGCCCTCATATCTATACACAATATATGGTCAGGCCCGTTGGAGATCGCCTTGGCAATATGGCTACTGCAGAAAGACATTGGCCTTGCTCTGCTGGGTCCTCTAACTATAACAGCTCTGGCAGTTTCTGGCCCTTTCCTTCTCTCACCACACATGGGGAAGGCTCAAAAGACCTGGATGGAAAGGATTCAGACCAGAGTCGATACAACGGCAAAGATGTTGCATGCAATGAAAGGTGTCAAAATGCTCGGTCTAAGCTCCAGAGTTACCAGCATTATTCGACAACTCAGATTGAACGAGGTTGCCAAATCACTTCGGATGAGAAAGCTGTTTGTCGGCATGATCGCCTTCGGTAACATCTCTAGTATATTCGCCCCAGGAGCAGCTTTTGCTCTATATGGTACGCTTGTTCCCACCCGAAATGCTCCTTTTCTGTATGAGGTCTCCTTCCTGGTTGCCTTAAGAGCAGCAATCGGAGGTGCAAATGGGCGCAACTCTCGAGACACCCGTCGACCCTCAGAATTCTCTCTGAATTTCCAGATGTTACAGTGCTGATTAGTATAATAGTAATAGTGGCGACTATCAATGGACAGACACTTAATGTCACGTCAGCATTTACTGCTCTGGCACTCATCTCCCTGCTGGTTGCACCAATCCGTGCGGTTGTTTTCGCAACACCGCCGCTACTTGCAGCTATTGGATGCTTTGATCGAATCGAGTCTTTTCTTTCCTCATCGACCAGAAAGGATCATCGAATGCTCCTACCAGGAATAGAAGGCGCCTCGAGCGAGACAGGTGGGCGACATAGTTTGGATAGAAATACAGCTTTCGATGATGTTGTCGAACTGGAGGATGTCACACCAAGAAATCTAAGGCTAGCACCAGCGACTATCCACGTCAGAAACGTGACACTTGCTTGGTCTAACAAAGACGTTCCTGTAATTTCCGACGTCTCCTTCGATATCCCACCTGGAAGCTTGACCATGATAGTGGGCGCTGTCGGGAGTGGCAAGTCTAGCCTGCTCCGGGGTCTCTTGGGAGAGCTGCCGGCATCAAGAGGCACTGTGTATATGGACCAGGTATACACTGCTTTCGCTGACCAGACACCGTGGATCCAGAACAGTAGTGTTCGAAGCAACATTATTGGTGTGTCTGTTTTTGAGCTTGGCTGGTACACCAAAGTTGTTCACGCGTGCGCGTTAGATACAGACATCGAAGCACTTCCAGACGGTGACAATACTAGCGTTGGCTCAACTGGTAGTGCACGTAAGTAGGATATTTGTTCTGTTCCTCCTTGATTCTGTTGAAAACTTCTCGCCTGTTTGTTCTGAGGTAGGGCTGCATGCTAATATAAATAGTCTCTGGAGGCCAGAAACTGCGTATAGTATGCTCAGATATCATTCCATGTCTCTATCTATTAACATCAAATAGGCACTTGCTCGAGCAGTTTATTCAAGACATGGGGTTTTGATGCTAGATGATGTCTTTAGCGGTCTTGATAATATATCGGAGGAGCGTATATTCTCGCGCCTGCTTGGAAGGCATGGTCTACTTCGTCAACTGAGTATCACTGTCATCCTCTGTACTCAGTACGTCAAAACCTGCCCTTGCTCTCATAGAATTCTAGAAGGTGACCTTCTACACAGGCGAGAGTCCTCCAAGCGTTTGGACACTGAGACCACGCCTTTGGAGCTCCTGCCGCGACATCCATGCAAACACATGCTGATTTACCTATAGTGCCGTCCATCGGCTGTCGTACGCTGATCATATCATCACAATTAGTGCCCAAGGCACTGTTTTAGAGCAAGGCAGATATAAAGACCTCGTCCGAAGCAATGGTTATGTGGCCAGTCTTCCTATGCAGCACGCATCAGAAACAGAGAGTGAACCCAAATGTGAACCGGCTCCAGTGGGGGCAAGTAGTGGGGATGATACCGCCCGACGAAATGCTGTAGCTGATCTTCAGCGACCAGTCGGCAATTGGGCTGTCTACAATTACTACTTCACTAGTGCTGGGCGGTGGAGAGTTTTTATTTGGATGCTTTTGATGATTTTCTATGCTGCACTCACACGGTTTCCAGGTAATCTCATCCAATCGCCATTTGACCCTGGCTAAAGACAAGAAGATCTCTGGATCAAGTTTTGGACGGCCGCTGTTGCTGCGCACGGCAATTCGGTTAACAGCCTTTACCTCAGCATACTTATTGTAGCTGAAGTTGCAGCCATGGCTACGCTTATGACCATATCCAGCCTGCTCCTTATCACCATGATACCCAGTTCTGCGATCTATTTCCACGAGCAACTACTCCAGACCGTCGAGAAGGCGCCACTCTCTTTCTTCACTTCAACCGATGCGGGACGAACTGTTAACAGATTCTCAACGGACTTGTAAGTTTCAAGTTCCCGGAGACTAACCCCCCCCCCCCTCCCCTCGCACTGTCTCAAGTGTGCAATACACTAAAGTAATGTGCTCTAAGGATATGCATATCTGCTCCTGAAACTCCTCCAGCTAAATCTACTAACTCTGTTATCTTGGTCGACAGATCAGTCATAGATATGGAGCTTCCACTTGCAGGGCTTATACTAGCTACCAACTTCTACGGGGCAATAATACAGTCCATATTCATCTGCATCTCGGCAACGTACTTTGCCATTGTTCTACCATTTGTAGCAATGGTAGTTTACATATTGCAAAAGTTCTACCTTCGCACATCACGCCAGATCAGGTTGATGGACCTCGAAGCAAGGTCACCACTTTACAAGAACTTCCTCGAAACTCTTGGTGGATTGGTGACGATCCGAGCGTTAGGTTGGACCAAGGATATGCAAACACGAAATATGGCCTTTCTTGATGCCTCTCAAAGACCATTTTATCTGCTGTTTTGTATCCAGAGGTGGCTGGCATTGACCATCGATCTAATCGTGGCAACACTCGGCGTCCTTTTGGTGGCATTGATTGTAAAATTCCGCCATAACACCGATGCAGGTTTGGTTGGAGTCGCTCTGATCAGTATTATGTCGTTTAACGAGGCTTTGACTGTCGTTATCCAGAATTGGACGGCTCTTGAAACGTCGTTGGGTGCTATCTCTCGGATCAAGTCCTTCGTGGGAAGTACTAGCTCGGAGAGTCTTCCGCAAGAATCCCACAATCTGCCAAGCCCACTGTGGCCTCCAGTTGGAGACATCATCATGTCGGATGTCACTGCTTCCTACGCATTCGATCAGCAACCAGCGCTCCATGCCATCAACCTCTTGATCCCCGGCGGTCAGAAAGTTGGAATTTGTGGTCCGTCGGGGTCTGGAAAATCGTCCTTCGTCGCTTTGCTTTTCCGTATGTTGGAAATAAATGAAGGGTCGATTATGATCGATGGTGTTGATATCTCGAAGCTTCCACGACAGCTGGTTCGGGAGCACCTGACGGTCATACCCCAGGATCCGATATTTCTCAAGGGTACCATCAGACAAAACCTCGACCTCCATGGCACTGGAAAAGACGACACGGCCGCCGAATACGTGCTGAAAAGGGTTGGGCTGTTGACCATAGTAATCAATGCCGGCGGTTTAGATGTGCCCATGGAGCCAGATGATATATTGTCACATGGGCAACGCCAGTTGTTTTGTCTAGCACGAGCAATGCTGAGGGATTCCAAGATTCTCATCATTGATGAAGCAACAGCCAGTGTCGACCTGCAGACCGATGAGCTCATGCAGCGGCTTATCGCTGAGCACTTCAGGGGTTGCACGATCATTGCTGTAGCTCATAGGTTGCAGACTATCAGAGATTTTGACAAGGTTGCTGTATTTGAGCATGGAAGGATTGTGGAGTTTGGCGAACCGGATGCACTTCTGGCTGATGAGGAAACTAAGTTCAAGGCGCTGTGGGATTCTCGAGGTTGAAGCATGTTGTATAGCACAACCAGAAAATGGCAACCTTTGGCAGACCGTGAGCCCGGGTGCGACACCGACGAAGTGGTTGCAGCAGGCGAGGAGGTTTCCTATGCTAGCCGTGAAGTGAAAGCTTCGTACACCTGACCGTGCCCTTACAGTACCCCACCCCCACTTCCCGAAAGAGCCGAGTGCGGACACCCCGCTGTTGCTGCCTCTTCAAATACATCAGGGACATGATTCTACAAACGAAATATCATTCAATATGTCAAGTCCATACGCGCTGTCGTCGGCTTCCGTTGCATTGGTAAGTTTAGTGATGCAAGGTGGTTGAGAAGAAGCCCATGGCCGTGGTGGATGTCAAGAGGATTCTGCCCAACCACTGTCTCAGCGGCTCCTATTGCAGAGACAGGACCCAGCAGACGCGGGAACTGCTTATGTATCCAATAGCTCGGTTCGTCCATCTCTTCTCAATCTACAAGCTGATTTCCCCGTTTCTTTCTTTGAGATGTTCGATCTCCACAAACACTCCTTCGATTTCTCCAGCCATTCAGGACATATAGTCCTGTAGTTTGCACGATGGGCCATTTCTGTCAGGAGTTTTGGTGCATACTGCAATTGGGACTAGGAGTTGCAAGAGCACGCCTATTGTTTTCGATGAAGTTAAAACCAACTCAAGAAATACGTACTTGGGTTGTCATACCCTTAGCTAAATTGAGACGAACCACACATACTAACACAACAACCAGGGTCCAGCAGCAGCATTCATCTCAATAGAAGCCAGTCCCTCCCAACAGGCGTCAAATCTGCCCCGCACCTACCTTCATCATGAGTTTTGTTTTGCTTGTTGATGAGTACGTTCTGACATCGTGTTCACATGACTAGGTCACAGCAAGTTCTGCAGGGTTGGGAGCAGCAACCGCCCGGGCACTGGCGAAGAGCGGTGTTAGAATTGTTATCAACTACCTCTCTAGCAAAGAGAAGGCCGAAAAGTTGCTGGAAGATTTGAAACATCTACAACCTCAAAGAAAAGATGGCCAACTGCGTTTCCTTGCCATTCAGGCCGATGTCTCCCAGCGGACTGAGCTCCTACGCCTAGTAGAGGAGACCGTGGGCGCCATGGGAAGGCTTGACCTCGTCGTCTCTAATCAGGGATGGACCAAGATCAGGGACTTCAATGATCTAGACGACAACGTGGAGGAAAGCGATTGGGACACCTGCTTCAACATGAATGTGAAATCGCACCTCTTCCTTTTTCATGTAAGTCACGTCCCTCCGAGCATCGCGTCTCCCCACATGATCCATTGAACATGCGAGGCTGATCCAGCCCTGGTGCCAAAGCCGCGAGGAGAGGGACATCGACGAAGCTAATTTGAAACATAGGCTGCAAGGAAACACCTCGAAGCATCCAATGGGTCATTCATCACAACAGCATCTCTAGCCGGAGTCAAGCCTAGTGGAAGTTCTGTGGTATAGTGACCATCCTATCCGATACCGGCCTGTTGTCAGCTAATCTCTGATCTGTAGGCCTACGCAGTCACAAAAGCAGTGAGTAGTATTTCGGAATAGTGGTGACATCAATGCTCGACTCTTACCCACTCTAGGCGCAAATACACCTTGTCAAGTCCCTAGCGATGATTGCTGGACCAATAAGAGTCAACTCCGTCTCGCCTGGTCTACTAATGACTGTAAGCTGAACTGCAGACTGGGCATGGATTTTGGCTGACTGATTCCATAGGACTGGGGTCTTAAGTTTCCCACGGCGAAGGTGGAAGTCGCCATTGGAAAAAGTCCGCTCAAGAGACTTGCAACTGTGGATGTGTGCTTGTCCTGTTCCGACTACCAGAGTACGCTGCTGACTGTCGTCACAGGATGTTGCCCAGCAAATCCTTCTCTTAGCAAATAGTTCCTCCGTCACTGGCGCGAATTCCGTTCTCGACGCGGGACTGTCTTTGTAGGGTAGGACTAGAGATCTAAATCTCATCAAACGTCATTTCAACACAATGGAAATGAAGGATGGAGGCTTCTGTTCATCCATTGAGCGGGACGCTCCATTAGAGTCGTAATCAGTTTAAATTTGAGTATATACAATTCTCCTAAACAACGCCAATAACATGCCGATCGAATGCGCCTGCCTATACAAGAAGTCCGTCCCATGGACTATCATCACGCTCTGAATTTCCTGCAAGAGCGCCGAATACCCTGAGAGGGACTGCTACTTCAAAACTTTCGCAGTCTAATGCTTCTGCTGCTGCAAGTATGACACCTCGGTCGTCCCTTGAAACCTCCTCCAGGAGATCTGCATGTCTCATCTCGGTCTCTTCCCCAGTCAAGCGAGGCGTAACAAACTCTATACGAACCCTCCATTCGAGACTGACGCCGCTTGTAATGAATTCTGGGGTAGCTGTAACAGGTATCGTAGGGGTAAAGACAACTCGCCGTGCGAACAACGTTGACTCGGAATGCGAGACATATGCCTTGCGCGTAACACGGTGGATGCTGGCTTCTGATCTCAAGGCTATTGAGTTGTCTACCTTTTCTGATGACTCCAATGCCACATGGATAGCGTAACAGGGGATTTCGGCGCCCGTGAAATCGATAGCAGAGGTGACAGTCTCACCAAGTCTGTAAGCTGGCCTGGCCAACATGACTACAGCAACTCGTTTGCCCCCACGAGCGATTTCAAATCTATTTGCACTTTGCTGAGACTCCGTTGCAGTGTTGCTCCGCAAGATGGCCATGTCTATAGCCTCCTTGACTGTCCCAGGCTCCTCGATTGACGATTGCCGGCGAGACCTAGGTGCTTCTGTTGGCGAGAGTAGACCAAGGCTTGAGTTTTGCCGCGGCCTGGAAAGTAGCTCATCCACGTAAGAGAGAAAGTCATTCGCTGTTGACTCATTCGATTTTGATCCTGTTTTGACCCTTAATGCCGCAGCAGGTTCCACGGTAGCTTGTCTCGGGGCCTCAATGGTTTTCACCTTGGCTTGATCGCGAAGTATTATGTACGGCGACATCAAGTCGTGGCCAAGAAGCTCCCCATGTGCGTTAACGCTTCCTAGTATGCGGAAAGGGATCTCCACTGATTTGACTTGTTGCTCCTTGGCACCCCCAGGGCGCTGGGTTCCAATGATCAGTTTGTACGATATCTTGATGGCTTTGCCACGATGACTGGGAGGTAGGCCTCTAGGTAGTTTGAAGGAGTAGTTGTAGCATCGACTCTCACCAGGACCGAGGCGCATGTCAACAAAAAGAATAGACTGAGGCGTGGAAAGGAGGGGTATCGATCGCGAGCTAGCGATACCCCTCATATCCTTGATACTGCTGAGTTCACCACCACCAAGCAGTCCACCCAAGGACTCTCCGATGTTCCCCCACCCAAAGCCGCGCAATAGACCACTATCTCGCTTATTTGGTTCCACTCCTATTACACCACCACCTTGACCACCCACAGCTCCTTTTCGCTTCACCTCCTCGAAAGGCGCTTGGTTGATCAGTGATGCATCCAGAACGAAAGACCCATGAATTTGAGCATATCCCATCATGAGCGTCTCGGGCGGTCTATGGTGATTGACTGGTGATAGATTTGAAGGCCGTCTTGAATGACCGCTATATGACGAGGGTCGGCCAGGTTGTTGGGGAAGGTATTCAGACGCCAAAGTTTCCGTGGAATTGTTGCTGAGAGAATAGAATTCGCCACTACTTCTAGGTGTTCCTGTGATACTTGCTGGTGAAAGGATGCGCGCAGTATGTTCTGATATAGCTGGAATTACGGAGGCGCCTTCCCTCGACCGTGGAGACAACAGCCGCGTGCCTTCTTGTGTGTATGGTACAGAGTTGTCCCCTAGAAAATGTTCGACTGAGCGTGCATCTGCAGACGGTGATGTCGTTGGTGGGAATTTGAAGCCCTGGGAGAATGAGGCCGAGCTCTTGCGTATTGTAGCCGGCGATCCGGATGCGTTTGGTGTGCCTGGCGCAGTTGTTATACCACTTTGACGCCTCGACAGCTTTCCGGGCAAGGCGATATCTGGACTGGCGGGTGAAAACGAGAAGTTAAGGGGCGAAGGATGTGTCGAGGACCGGGGATTTATAGTGGCTATACAGATAAAATTAGTCAGTGCGCTGGACAGAACAGACAAGGCTGTTACCTGAAGACAACCCTCCATTTACGCCGTTCCTGCGTGGCACAATTTGTAAACTCGCAGATCGCCCGTGTCCCTTCAAGGCCCCCCTCGGCCTCTCCATCGAGCTGCCATGGCTGTTATTATTATTATCCTCCGACACAACATCGCCATGTCCAAGAGAGATGATAGAGACTGAGCGCTTATGCGCATGCCCTTCACTGGCAACTTTTGGTGGCCCCGTAGTCCATGAACTAGAGATGGGCTGCAGTTTGGTCGATGCTGCTGGCGTACTCAACGATAATGTTGCACGATGGCCTCTAGTGTTTGAAGTGCCGCGCGAGCTGATTGCTGAGTTGCTCTTCCTCTGGGGCAGTGGTGTTTTCCGTTGCCTCTCTGGTCTCTCTTCCCCAGTGACAGTTGCGGATTGCGGGTGTAATGATGTTCTTGTATTATGAGGCGCGTTGGCGATATTCTTGAAGGTAATTTGGCATTCGACTTCCTCGCCAGCAAAGACAGTCTGCTCCGACCAATGGACGAAGACCCTGATATTTGTCAATGGCGTCGACATGGCGTTGATGTGAAGGATGAAAGTCCTTCTGCTCGAAGGAGACCGGCACGGTCAGTCATGGATGCCGTGACGGTACAGATGGATAAGGCAAGCTTTCCAGCATAATGGAAACTGCTTAGAGAAGAAGCACTGGAATATGTTCTTGCTGATCTAAAGTAATGAGCGATATGGAGATGATGCACTTCAGATGGCACCTGGCTTGGCACTTGGCTGGGCCAATATAATCCCGCTCCGGAGCTAACGCCCAAAAAGGAACAATGTTGATGGGGCAGGTTCGAGGTTCCGACCGCGACATTTTTGCGATTGCGACCTGCATCAGCCAACAAATCCCCCTCAAGCTCAGGAATTCTCATATCAGGATCGAGACCCTTTCTCTTTGCCCTGAACAAGTGCATAGGTATGCTCGTGCTCCTCCATCCCGATGGTTATTGCCCCGCTAACGCGCGGAATGTTAGATTGCCAGATCAGGCTGTTTGTTTGCACTGGGACTACAATCACGATGGCATCGTTCATTACTACAGTGTTAGTCTTCAATTCCTCTCAATGGCCAGCATACTCCAGATCTTGAGCCCTCGGGCTCCTAAGGCTTTGTCTCCTGTCTGCACTCTAACGCAGTCCGATTCGTCCATGACGATTCTGGTGGAATACGAGGAGCATCCTTTTATTCAGTCCCCAGAGACATCATATGTATCTCCATACTCACGAAATCTCGATAGTAATCAGCGGACGAGGAATCAGTTCAGACCTCGCAACGCCACAAAAGGAACGACGAGCTATCAGCTGCGACAATATGCGGAGGCCACACTTGGTGGGGGAAGTCTGCGCAAGATTGTGAAGCTTCCGGAGGGCGAGGATGAGAATGAATGGCTGGCCGTCAATAGTAGGCATCTCCGACCAAACAAATGCTCACGAATCTCACAAGCTTGCAGTGGTGGATTTCTACAATCATATCAATCTTCTCTATGGCTCCATTACGGAGTTCTGTTCTCCACAATCATGCCCTGAGATGAAGGCAACGGATGAGTGTGTGCTTTCCTTCTGCCGTAAAGAAGCATTGAGCTGACTCTATTCCAGGTTCGAGTACCTCTGGCAAGATTCCGAGAACTACAAGCGACCGACCAAGATGCCAGCACCAACATACATTGAACACTTGATGGGCTGGGTTCAAAGCAACATAGACAATGAAGCTGTCTTCCCAAGCCGAATTGGTAAGTCCCTATTGGACTCTGGCCGGATTTGTTGCTTGCTAACATATCCAAGGCGTCCCATTCCCAAAGTCCTTTCCAAGCATGATTCGCCAGGTCTTCAAGAGGATGTATCGTGTCTATGCTCACATCTACTGTCACCATTACCCCGTTGTTCGAGAGCTCGGCTTGGAGGCTCACCTCAATACGAGTTTCAAGCATTATGTTCTCTTCATCGATGAGCACAATCTTGCCAGTGGCAAGGACTTTTGGGGACCATTGGGCGACCTTGTGGATAGTATGCTTAGGAGTGACTAAGGACTGCCTTTATGATTGTACGAATAGGCAGGTGCATGGCGTTGGTGTGGCTACCGGAGTCCTTGGGAAGTGGAATTTGATTTCAGCGAGGCATAGTCATTGAAGACGTCGAAAGGACGCAACCAGACCAGCATGAAATCAGATCAATTACATATGTTGCATAGCTTTCCATGCAAGAGAGATGTGGTTACAAGTTTACTATACTGACTCTCAACCATATTCATTGGATCTTTAGTGGGGATATCTTTTTGGTAGTTGTTCTGGGGAAGTTATGAATGCTAGGAAGGCTGCAAACATGATCCATGGGAACAATGATCGGCACATCTGACTAGCAATATTTGTATTTCATGACTCAAGCTAGAACACGACAAGTTCAACGTTAGTCCCAAGTCAATTAAGCTTAGAACTCATCACCTCAAGCTCCTAAGGTAGGTACCTAGGCAGGATGTCACGTGGCTGGAGGACTAGCGGGTTCGCCCGAGCTTCGAAAACTGAAGTCTTGATCACGACGCCAGTATCTAATATTCAACGTCAATTGAAGACCTGCCATCTCTTCATCATGCTCTCGAGCCGATCCATATTGCGCGTGCGCGCCTCAGCCTCCCAACGGGTTGCTTCACGAGCCATTCCGGCTTCGCAATTCCGATCATACGCAACTCCTGCTGCTGCCGATTCGAAGCCTCCAATCGCCCTTTACGGTCTCGATGGAACCTATGCCACTGCTCTGGTACGAACCCATATCTCGCTCTCACTTCTGGATGGCTTCAGAGCTCAATGAGCCTTAGGGGCTGGTCGGAAGGTCTGGATATTTGATGCTAATACAGACAACAGTACACAGCAGCCGTGAAGAGTTCCAGCCTCGATAGCACTGCGAAAGCCATCAATGCTCTCAATGATGTCTACCACAAAGACCCCAAGCTCGCAACGATCATGCAAGCCCCTACTCTCAGCTCGGAAGACAAGTCTGCCATCATCGCTGAGCTCCAGAAGCACACCAGAGGAGCCGACAAGGGAGACACTGTCAAGAACTTCCTTACCACCCTCGCGGATTACAATCGATTGGGCCTTCTGAAAGGTGTATGCGAGAAGTTTGGCGAGCTGATGGGTGCTGCTAGAGGAGAAGTTGAATTGACCGTCATAAGTGCTTCCGTGAGTATAATATGAGGCGGGTGTCACATCGAAGCAGGTCCTGATGATTTCATAGCAATTAGACGGCAAGACACTTTCTCGCCTCGAGTCTGCAGTCTCAAAGTCCCAGTATGTTGGTCAAGGAAAGAAGCTCAAGGTTACCAACAAGGTATTTTTCAATTCATCCACCTCTCTCAATAGAACAGACTTTAACAAAGCATCTAGGTCAACCCGGATATCCTTGGAGGTCTCGTTGTCGAGATCGGCGATCGAACAATTGATCTTAGCGTTTCAGCCCGAATTGCGAAGATGAACAAACTTCTCACTGATACCTTGTAAAACAAAATCTTTAGTATTGGGAGCGGCTAGAGGAATAGGGTCGTCGAAGGGAATGACATGTATATGAGTTCGAGAATGGAGCATTTCCTGTTTATGATTCGCATCATAATAATCGAGAGCTCGTGTCTTCTGTGTCTAGAGTGGTCAAATCGAGTTTGGTTGTCCGAGATGGAAAGTTATCCGTCGCTTCTAGTGATGCGAATTGCCCATGGAATCAATGCCTATCCTCTGCCAAGAGTGCTCAGGAGTGAGAGTTATTACTTATTGGTCCGAGACAGTATGATGTGGGAAGCGTCTGTGGAAATGCCTACCTTAGCTGACAGAAATCCTCCAAGTGCAGCTACTTGGAAGGGGATGTTCAGAACAGGCAGAGTCTGAAAGTGAGAAGGGTCTATTTTACAGATACGCACTTCTAGGTGGAAGTATCCATGAGTTCAACGTTGATCTGATCTAGAGCCATGAAGATCTATTTCGCTCACTACACAAATGATTGGATTGATGAGATGTGCTCAGAAGTAGAACTGTCTACTGCTCTATTCGTCTAGTTCTATTTCTTAGCTCTATATCTGTGCTCAGAAGCACACCGCCTAGTAAGCTGTTGTGATGAAAGCGACGAGCAGGAGCATTTTCATCAGACCCCTTTTCCCTTCCATAGCAATTTTACTGTCCATCAAGTTGAGCCTCGAACTCATCGCCAGTCTCGTAGTCAGCCGACTGATTACTGCGAACTCTCGAAAGTTGCTCGGAAACATAGTTGGCCGTATGCGTGTCAGCCTCTTGTCGTTCTCTCTCCCTCTCTGCAGTGTCTGGCTCTACGGAGTTCACCGTATGAGCATCATCTCCATTGATAGATGCGTCAAAGTCACTGCGAGCCCCCATTGATCTTGCAGTCGATGAACGACGCATTTGGATTCTTGGGGTCTTGGTACCATTCCTGGGCTGGGTGACGTGGCGGGTAAAGATATCATCGAAGTAATGATTCATGCCAGTAGAAGGTGTTCGTGGTGTCTGGGGGAGGCGGCAGCTCAATCTGGTTCATGTTAGTCATGTTTCCGTCCAACTTTCGTGCTTCTTACCCTGTATCGTGGATCATTCTGGCAATAAGCCCAGTCCATCCACACTGGTGAGTAGCACCAAGCCCTCGGCCAGAATCACCATCGAAGAACTCGTAGAACCACAAATTGTCCTTCCAGTTAGGGTCAAAATCAAGAAGATCATTTCCATCATTAATAGCGCGGCGCCCATCATCTCCACGAGCCATGAGATGTTGCAGGCGATGCTGGATTTCCTCCGACACCCGTCCGAGATGCATGAAATCTCCAGAGCCTGTAGGACACTCTACCTCGAATTGAGGTCCGTGGAACATGTAGAAACGCTGAAGTGATTCAACAAGCAAGAAGTTGACGCACAGCCAGATGGGCCCTCTCCAATTGCTGTTGCCTCCGAACATGCCGCTGTCGGAGTCTCCAGGAACATATTCAACCTTGAACTCTTGGCCATTAACATCCATGGCATAGGGGTGTTTTTCGTGGAACTTGGACAAGGAGCGAATACCATGGTCACTGAAGAACTCGTCCTCGTCGAGCATTCGCTTCAAAATCTTCTCTAGGCGGTCTTTGCTGACGAGTGAAAGTAGAATTCGGTTATCCTTGCCTCTCTTCCTGATGCTGGCCATATTACGTTCAGCCACATCAGTTCTGTTCTCGATGAACCAGTCCACACGCTTCTTGAACGAGGGCAGTTTGTTGATGAGTTCAGGCTCCAGGGTGAGGGTTGCATAGAGAGGAATTAGGCCAACAAGAGACCTGACGGGGAGCTGTTGAGTCCATGGTCCTCCGTAAGAGATGGCATCATAGTAAAAGCCATCTTCCTCGTTCCAGAGCGACTTCTCTTCTTTTGAGCCGGATTTGTAAGTCATCGCATCGCTGATGAGCATGAAGTGCTCGAAGAATTTCGACGCGATATCCTCATAAATACGTCTGTGCTTAGCCAACTCAAGTGCAATATTCAACATGCACAGGCAGTAGAACGCCATCCAACCAGTACTATCAGCCTGCTCAAGTACACCTCCTGTGGGAAGCGGTTCTGAGCGATTAAATAGACCGATGTTGTCTAGACCTAGAAAGCCTCCTTCGAAGACATTCTTGCCATCAAAATCCTTTCTGTTCACCCACCACGTGAAATTGAGTAGGAGTTTCTGGAATACTCGCTCGAGGAAATCCAAGTCTTGGCGGCCATACAGCTTTCTCTCAATCTTGAATGTGCGGAAGGTGGCCCAAGCATGGACTGGGGGGTTGACGTCCCCGAAATTCCACTCGTAGGCAGGTAGCTGCCCGTTTGGGTGCATGTACCATTCTCTCGTAAACAGATCCAGCTGCTTCTTGGCAAAGTCTGGATCGATCATCGCCAACGGGATGCAGTGAAACGCAGAATCCCAAGCAGCGAAGAATGGATACTCCCAGGAATCCGGCATGGACAAGATGTCATCTAGATACATGTGCTTCCAGTGTGTATTCCGAATGGCCTTGCGATCTGGCGGCGGTGGTGGCTGATTCGGATCTCCATTCGCCCATTGATCCCAGATGAAGTGGTAGAACTGCTTCGTCCACATCATACCTGCGAAGGCCTGACGTTGGATGTTTCGAAGGTCCTCGGACATAGGAAGTGGGCTGATGCGGTAATAGAACTCATCAGCCTCCTCCTTTCGCTTTTCGATAATATCGTCAAACAATTCTTCATCCATATACTCGTCGTATTTCTTGGAAATCCGGAACCGGACCACAGCACACTCTCCAGGAGCCACACCGCCACTTTCGTTGAATGCAAACCATGCTGCGGATTTTGTTCCGACTTTCTTGGGGTTGACAGCTTCCTTCTCCTTGTCCACGACATATCTGTGGAAGGCATCCTTGACATATGGTTGCTCATTCTTTCCGTCGTAAAGCTCCTCGTAGTTGGTGTCATTCTCTGTGAAAAGCATTTGAGGCATAACATCCTGACCACTCGGGCCTACTCCTGGCGAGGGAGACATCTGGATGTATCTCTCCCCGAGCTTATAATGCTTACTTTGAGCCACAGTCTCGCTAACCTGATGCACGCTGGGCTTCTTGTCGGCAGCTTCATGGCCCCAAGACCAGGTGTTTCTGAACCAGACATGTGGTATAATATGTAACGGAGCTGGTTCTGGACCGCGATTCCAAGCTGTGACTCGGAAAAGCAACTCATCGGGGTCATCGTCCTCCTTCGCAGTCTCGATATAGATATCCCAGTATCTGTCATCATCGAAGATTCCAGTATCAATGATCTGGTATTCCCGATCCTGCTTTCCACGTCTCGCGTTCTCCTTGACCAGATCTTCGTATGGGAATTTTCGTTGTGGGTATTTGTAGAGCAGCTTCATATACGAGTGCTAGGATCTTGTCAGCAAAGGTTCGTAACAAGTGCCACACGGGATCTAACCGTTGGTGTATTGTCAACATGGAAATGAGCCTCCTTGATACTTTCGCCATGGTTTCCCTGCGGATTTGAAAGCCCGAAGAGTCGTTCCTTCAAAAAATCACTGTGGAGAATTTAGCGACTGAGTATGGGGCCCCAGATTTGGGCACTGACTCTTCTTCGTTCCAAAAGGCAAAAGCAATGTTCTGCAAGCCATGTGTATCTGAGACGCCTGCAATGCCATCTTCTCCCCAACGGAAAGCTCTGGATCGTGCATGTTCATGAGGAAAATCTGCCGGCTAGTCAGTATACTTGAGCTTGATGGGTCGAGGTGCTGGGAACTCACGGCTCCACGCGTCACCATCCGGACTGTAATCCTCTCGAACTGTACAGAATGTCAGAAATGGTCTTCTGTATTAATTTTCTCGATTGCTTACCGGTCGCCCATTGTCTCTCCGCAACATACGGACCCCACTTCTTCCAGTACTTCACTCGCTCTCTGTCCTGCTTAAGACGCTTCTCTTCCTCAGTCAAGTACTCGTGGTGGTCGATCTGGACCATATTGGTGGCGACGGAACTGAGCACTCTGCTTTGGGGTTGTGGATCAAAGTACTTCTTGGAAGGATGTCAGTCAACAGGAGAGTTAGGACCCTCCTTCGTGGCGCTGTTTGCCCACGCTGCACAGGTTTGCAGGTGGCTACGCGGGGATGACGGAGCTTTGTTTTTGGCAAAAGCTCAAGGCGTTGGAAGATAAAAAGTCCAGGTAGGGTTGGGAGGTCCAAGACACTAATAAACGGTTTGGAGCTACTCTCGAGTCGGGTCGACTGAGCCTCTGATCTGAGGAAGGTACACACACGAGCACGAGTGGTGAGGAGAGAAAGAGAGTGAGAGGGCAGGGTGAAGCCTTCGAAATTTGAGCCGCTGTAATCGGCGATGGGGGATTATCTAGTCGATGGGATGCATGGGAAAGCAGAATGCGCATCCACTTTCGCAGGGCGTCCCAGCTTGTTATCGCCCTGGTCCCCCTCCCCTCGCCCGCGTGTCAGGGCCTGCAGAAGCGTTGAGGGAGCTTCAAGGTTGTCCGACACGCGCGAGAGCAGATGCGATGCGCGTGGGTTGCGCGCCATGAGCTTGGTCCTCGTACAGCAGCTATTTTTGCCTTGTAGCCCCAATGACGTCGAGCTTTCCGAGTTTGCGAGGGATGAGGGAGCGGTCAAAAACTTTGTTTTGGAGTGAGATGGCGGCAGTCTAGACCTGCCTCGGAGGTCTTCCTCCTCTGGATGCATCCACCGTCAAGGAGCTCATGGAGAATCTCAGTGGAGAATCTCAGTGGAGAATCTCAGTGTAGTGGACTGTAGGCAATTGCTTCATTCACGAATCACGATATTCTCAATTGACGCCGTTGACGACGTACATTTCCCCCACTACTGATTTCCATCTGGAGGTGGGCCAACCCATGTCCTGCAATGGGGCCAGAAGATGGTTGTACTGTATCCCACGTTCAAAGACATCTGGATATGAGGATTTCTCATCCGCAAACAAAATTCTCAGCCTCCCGTCTCTAGTCTCTAGTCAAAACCTTCATTAGCCATCAAATCCCACGTTGATCCGACTCTAGCTTCGGCACTGAGGATGTTCAGGAACAATGCTTAGAGCTTCCAGATTCCACGTTTCCTGGTTTTTACCCCTCATTGCACGTGCTTACTCCTTCAGGCGATCGAGGTCATTGTCCAAAGGTACCTGGAGACACCCGGAGAGTTATGTTGGGTAAAAAGAAGGTGATTTAGATAACAAAACACTGAACTCTTTGAAGACTCTAGCATGTAGTCACAGTTCCTACGCGCAACTTCTTGGCATCAAGGACTCGAGATAGGGGAAGAGTGCTCTATTTCGCCACTATCAGAAAGAAGAAATATGCTGCGTTATGGAGGGACGTCGGGAAACATTAGCGATAACAAAGGCGCTGACACACGAGTATACGTGCAATCAGTGAATGGGAGAGATCTTGGGTAGAAAAGTAGAAGAGCAGATTGACCTCAGAAGTTATATGGCTCAAGTAACCAAATAACCGGCGGACTGGGGGTGAGATTCCACGTCCCAGGGATGTGGTTGACATTCGTCTGATGTCCGGACTGGCTGTGTACAAACCCTTGGATCAATCTGAATTTCTAGTACACAGAGATGGGAAACGATGGTCTCACATATCACGTTCAGATCACAGGCAAATAGAGACTCCTGACAGGCTTCGTGGAATAGATTCAAACATCTTCTACCCACTCGGTGGTATAGAGTATCAACGCAGGATATCGACCTCCCTGCGCTACCATGGCTCGCTCAACTCTTGATTGAGACCATAACTTCTCAAGACCCTGCGCGCCCCCGTGCACGTGTCTATCTTTTCCTTCGCATCTGCCTTCTGCAGTGTCGCCTCCTCCCCATTCATGCTCGACATCCTCCAAGCTCTGAAGGACGTACATGAGTTTTCCAAGATACAACGAAATCGCGTGGCCACAACCTCCTACAGATGTATTGCGGCCACGGGGCCGCGGTTTCGGCTTCGTGTAGCGAGATCAAGAACCAGTCCTGACACGCGGCGTATAAGATTCGCAAACAGGTAAGCAAGCCGTAACGAATGGATCGGCTTTTATGCTCCGTATACTTTCTTCTCCTTCCCCTATATTTTCACTTCCACACGTCATATGATGTCCTATCATCGTCTCACAACCAATCCATGACGGCGAGTAGATCCAGAGACATACTCATCTTCTGAAGAACAGCATGAAGATGAATCGTCAGAGTAACCACAGCGAGAGCCGCCGCAGTCGAGCTTGACTCTGTCGCCTCCGCGTGTAATTCCATATCGCTCACATGAGCACCCACTCGACGCTGAGCGTGGCGTGCTGTAATCGGAAAGTGAGGATGCGGATGACGGGCTGTCGCTGTCTGAACGAGATGAGAGACTTGAGCCGACTGAAGACGGAGGCGAGTTAGACAAATCGTAACCGTATTCTTCGTCGATTGTCGTTCCACTGAAGCGGGATGTAAGTTCCTCCACCGTCGGCGCGCTGTAGTCTGCTTCCAGAATGTATTTCGTTGCGTGTGGTGTAACGGGTTTCGGCGACTTGATCTGGGAAACGGATAGAGGACGACCTTTCGGGATGTCAACGGTCAGACTGAGGCTATCGCGACGGGATTCACGGCGAGTGCTGGAGGAGGAGTGCTTCTCTCGGCTGGAATGATGTCTTGAGGATCGGCGGTCTTTCTCTTTCTCTGACGAGGAAGAATGTTTTGTTGACGATGAAGAGTGCTTCGATGAAGATGAAGACTTGTGAGACGAGGACTTCTCGGATGGGACATCGAGAATGTTTAAAGTGCGTCCGGTTGTCGGCTCGGTGGTGGATGATTGACCCGGGTCGTGAGAGACATGGTACCCGTCAATGATGTAGTAGTACCAGTATCTCTGTCCTGGCTGCAATGTCGTGCCCTGGAATCGGAATGTGCCTTTCCACGCACCCGACTTTGTCGAGGCTTTGTCCTTGGAGAGTGGAAGTTGCCCGGCATAATTGTCCCAAGAACCGAGAAGATGGACGGTCTTGACGCCCGAAGATGTGCGCAAAGAGAAGGAGAGTTGAACGGCTGCCATTGTTCGTGCTGCTTAGTATGCACTTGTCGAATTGAATGTGAATGCAGTTGGTTCGAGCAAGAAGAGCTAGTTTTGGGGTATATTTCGAGGATTAAGGCTGTAAAAATTATGGGTTGACCAGCAACTGTATGGTGATTAGAATGTAATGAGTATGATATTATGAGCACAGCTCAAGGGACGGGCAACAAAAACAAAAGTACGATAAAAAGGGACGACGGAGTAGAGGGAACTAGCTCTTGGAGATTGACTGCTTGCTGAAGAGAAAAGAAAGAGAATCCAGATTGGGGTCCCAGGTTACCTTTATGGGGGGCCATCACTTGCGGCCAGCCCTCCCGGGTCGCTAGCAATGTGAGTGGTGGTGAGGGGAAAGCAAGACTCGGTGATGGGTTGAGGGACGCGAAGGCACCAGATGTGAGCAACTATTGGCGCATGCAGAGAGCTCTGCACGTCGAGCGCGTAGAGATGAACGCTTGCCCTGATCGAGTCGGCGGTTACCACCAGCCAAGCAGATGTCGCTGCGCCCTGGTCGACGATGCACGTTCGACAAACACTGCGCCAATCACAAGCGCTGGGCTGCTCGAACTCGAGATCGTCGTGATGCTCACAAGGCGCACCCGGTCCGCGCTGAAGGAATACCGGGTAGCTGCCATTGGAAGACGAGTAGGCGAGGTCACAAGAAGCAAGAAACAGAGTTGTCACCACTCACGGAACGAGCGACGGGAGCAGCCGACCAGGGACTGCTTGTACCTTATTGACAGCTGCCGTCCGAATCATGATATGCAACTGCCTTTCGAGAACACCGTTGGCTGATTCTGGGGGCCGTTCTCCACGAGGCTTGCAGGCTTTTCTTGCTTGATACTTGCAGCCGCACGAATTGATTTTGCAAGTTAACATCGCTGCGGCGACTCGAGCAAGCCCGCTCCCCTTGGAGGCAAAGATGGCTGGCTATCTCGAAGACCGAAATCAATTTATGTGGAATGCAGATGCAGATGCTCCATAGTCCGTCTGCATGTCATGTCTCGTACAAATGCAGGGCATCGGATGGTTCTCCATAGCAGTCTGACAGTCCACCACACTTCATCGATGTAATATGGGCGGAAGCAAGAGCTATCATGGCTGCAACAGAGGAGGACAGGTAGGTACCTGTGCCAATAGCTAGCTCCAGCGGCTGAGGCCGTCGTGTGATGATCGGCCAGAGATCTCATTGGCGGTGTGCCACGGGTGCAGACAGAGACTGAGCAGTCCCACACGATTATTTCAGGAAGGTTTTCGGTGAGGGTGTGGAGCAATGCCCACGATGCGCGTACTTGTCCAGCTACACAAAAGTCCTTGTGCTCCATCTGCTTAGACTATGCATAATGCATGGTGCATAAATGGGATCGTGATTGTGACTGGACTCGCTTAGCAGTTCTTGACGCTCGCCTTTTCGATCGTTTCTCGTTTCTGAACATCCCGATATTTTCATCGCAAAAAGAGGGACCACAATGACAAGCGTCAAGCTACCTACCCTGTGTACGTGAAGAGAAGTGGGAGGTTTGCAGCAACATAACTCACCAAGTGGACCTTGTATCGATATATGAAATAGCAGCACGTTCAGGTGTTTAATCCGATATTCCGATGAGACAGCGTCGATCGAGTTGCGGGCCGCACCAAGGACATCCTCCATGTCGCCTTTCTGCGTGATGTTTTATCTTCTGGCATCGTCAAGTTCTTCTTGGTGTCTCGGAGTTGGGTCTTGGAAGTGTGTTTTCGGAATATCGAGAGCCTCATGTTGCTTCAAACTTGACTCTTAGACAGCGACTTGTAGAGGCAAAGGTGGATTAGTTCTATCAGGCAACGAAACAAAAACTTGCGCTCCAGGTATATATCCAGGCGCCGACGTGTTCAATGGCATCTTCTGACACAATCTTGCCTTTGTAAAGAAATGAAGAAAGAAAGGTAGACATGGTCGTGGTCAACATGGAGACGTCGCGAGAAGCCTCTCTCGTCCGACGTATGGTTTAAGCCACCGTAATCGGGGAGGAGCAGAACTTGAATTGCGACCTGTTCCAAGCATCGCTATCTTAGCCATCGAGCCACACAATGTGCCGACTGAAAATTCCTCCTCTTTCTTCTCACAGCACCTGTATGCAACTGTCACCCCACATTCTCAAATCAACCCCAATCGTTCGCAGGGACTGCTCCATATAAACATGGACGACTCGTAACCACCTACTCGTAGGTCTGCTGCAAGGAGATGGAGACGCTGGAACGTGGAGAATTCACCATACTTGAGAGGACAGCTCAAGCTGACCCGACTTCTGGAGTCAGGTAAGATCTTTGCACTTCGTCATTGTGCGTCAAGAAATCAACGCTGGTCAAAGACGATGAGAAGATCAGAGGCGCTTCTGAACCGGATATTGTTTGGGTTCAAAGTAAAGGATAAGCTTCTGCTGCAATGGTGGCCACTCCGGCGGGCTCCTTGACTCGGTTATCGAATGGGTGTGGCGCCGGTCCAGCTGTCAGAAACAACCTTATTTTCCTCGCCCTCATCCTCATCTCGATCTCGACCTCTGATGACGGCAGCTTTCTTCAACCTGCGCTCGTCATGCTGCACCTGTGAGGTTACTCAGTTATCCTGAAGAAGTATTTTCTCCAATCAGAGCAGTGGCGGTGCGTTATCCGAGGACAGTCGACTGTTAAAATGTACTAATAGCGACGGCTCTGTGAAAAGGCACGATGTCTTGACGTAGCTGCATCTACTCTAGATGCCAAGAGCAACCATGGAGAAATATAACTGCAATCGCGGCTATTGCAATCCCCTTGACAATTATTCTCCTCTGGGATCACGGCTCAATAATCTGTTCCGTAGGACCGAGTCGTTCCCACCATTTGTCAGTCTCAACTCCCGCGAGACATGATCAGATATCTGAAAGTGCAGAGCCTTTCTCGAGATGTACTTGCAGAAAATCCTAGGTGCCAGGACAGCAAGACCCTGAAGTGGATATCAAAAAGTATGTCTCTTTACCCATACGAAGATCGAATATTAATAGCGCATCCCCTCATCCCCTGATTCTCCTCAACTCCAGGTTTTCATGCATCCTGCTCGCCATTCCTCCTTGTCACCGAGTTCATGACTCTGGTAGATCTGCTGGAGCCTGCCATATGGGGTTATGTCATGCCGACCAGCACTCTGAGGCTATTGATGAGTGGCTGACTTGATGCTGAGTCGGTGCATGTCGGGTTGCTACTCAAGTATGCACGAGGCGCTGCAGCTGTCTATGGGTGTTCGCTTGCCGCCGAGACATGTGATTTGAGGTTGAAAAAAATTGCCCCGCTAGGTGTGTTTTTCAACGGCGCCGATCAGTCGGGATACTGGTTCTGGTCTGGATCATGTCAGACTCGATCCCTCTAGACATGTGCAGATGCTTGTGCTTCGGGAAGAATCAGGAAGCCTGCAAAGAGAAGCCAATGTTAATATGCCTTGAAACTGGACACGCAACAATGCGCGCTGATATCACTGTGGAATGATGCCGAGTGCTTACGCCGTTGTTTCGTCGTATTGCAGCGGTACCTGGGATTGGAACATTCGCATCTTCGTCTCGACATGTGTGGAGGGGCACGGAGGGGCATCGCAGGCGAGCGATCGAGAGTTGCCCCTCCAAATGCCATGCCAGGCCATGCCGTGGCGGGTACTGTACTTTATCGGGGTCTCGTCTAACGCAATCTCGCCCGGCACGGTCCAAATAATAAAAACCGCGAACAACCTCCCTCAGGAGTCAAGCTTCCCACCAGTACGAATCATGACTCTGGACATGGCGCAGTCCAGCACATCAGCGATTGGGCTCGAGGTGCCTCCACTGGTGGGCCACCGAGGATTATCACCGCAACCATCCTAGCCATATCCGAATACTTCTCGTCCGACGCCAGCGGTTTATGCAAGATCCGGCTGGATCCTGGACCGGACTGCACTGCACGGCTGCTGCAGCCTCAGGGGCCCTCTCTATCGTCGGCGGTATTCAGCATCCCGCCATGCACCCCTTCGTCATTCGCTCCAGTCGCGCACCCGCGGGCCTTATCAACATCCTCGCTGCGAACTTTATCTCCCACAGCACTCGGGCAGATTGACGCCATTCTCTGACAACTTCTGCATGTCCTGACTTTTCTCGGGTCCGTTCAGCAGCCCTCAGCGAGAATGTCTCTATTTGCCGCATGCGAAGGCGACTGCTTCGGGCCAGATGGACGCAGTGTGGGCGCTTCGAGTAGGGGTCCACGTCGATGCGATGGCGATGCCTTGATAGTGGAGTCAGTCCTGCTGTAGACGGCCATCCACCTACCAAAGGTTCGCCATCAGTCCCCTAGTTCCTGGAGAGCCCCAACGACAAGCTCCACCTTCAATGCCGTTGGAAGATGTCGTCTGAGGTAATGATCGCTCCCCATGCCACCAAGGTCGGGGCTAGGAGAGGCACCGTTGCTGCTTTGTTTTGCAAATTTGTATAATATTCCACCGCTCCCCTAAGTCAGGTCACAATCTAACCTCGCGATCAGAGCATCACGGCACCGTTTGCTCCCTCCATCTCGATCTACCTCGTCGGTCCTTGAACTACCTTCCCTTCCTCTATTACTACATATCCTCGGTCACATATAGTTTCACAAGAACTTTGTGGAGACATCTGACCCACACCATCCTCCGCTCCTCCAGGTCTCCGCGTTCCCTACCCCGAGTCATCTCGAAGAAGTGGACGTATATACATATTGCACCATGTCTCCATCAAAGTCGGGCTCGTTAGAACCGCCAAGTCAGAGGCCAGGACTTCGAAGATTGTCCTCAATGACTGTCACCGAACGAGAACTTCGTGAGGGAGGACCAGCAGTGGTGGTCCCTGAGAGGATGATGATTTCACGTTCACAATCCTACCATGGTGGCTTTGCAGCGTCTTTGGAGACGGCTCGAAAGGAGCTAGACTCCATGAATCTCGAAGAAGAGGCCATACTTTCGCCCGCGTCAAGCACACCCGAATCTCCTGGCTCCCCAATCACACCTGCCGACGTTCCCACCGCAGACTCCTTTGCGTTCGCCTTCGATATCGATGGTGTTCTCATTCGAGGTGGCCGTCCTCTTCCAGAGGCTATTGAGGCTATGCGGGTCCTGAACGGCGAGAACGAGTATGGCATGAAAGTGCCTTATATCTTTTTGACCAATGGTGGTGGCAAGACGGAGGCTGAGAGATGTATTGATCTCTCCCGCCAGCTCGACATTGAGGTTTCTCCAGCACAATTCATCTGCGGTAAGCATTTGCCATCGGCTCTCACTTGCCAAGACTAAGCTGACGCCGAGCTAGGGCATACCCCAATGCGAGAGATGGTCGAAAAATATAAGACTGTCCTCGTCGTTGGTGGTGAAGGAGAAAAATGCAGGCAAGTAGCCGAGGGCTACGGTTTCCAAGATGTCATCACCCCCGGTGATATTATCAAGGACAACGAACATACCACACCTTTCAGAAGGTTGACTGGAGAGGAGAAGGCAAACTCGAGAAAGCGAAACTTTGGGGAGACCAAGATTGAGGCTATCTTGTAAGTTCAGAACTTAGGTCTCATGGTTATGGACGCTAACATCTTCATAGCGTGTTCGCTGACAGCCGCGACTGGGCTGGTGACATTCAAATTATGCTTGATCTAGCCATGTCAAAAGGAGGGTACATCGGTACTCTCTCGGAAACCTTCGACGAGGGCCCACCAATCTACTTCTCCCACAACGACATCGTTTGGTCTGCTGCTCATGACAACGTTCGTCTCGGTATGGGAGCGCTCCGAAAGATGGTCGAAATGCTATTCAAGGACCTCACCAAGGGTAAAGAGCTCGAGACCATCGCATTCGGTAAGCCACAAATCGGAACCTTCGAATTCGCCACTCGCCTATTGCAGCAATGGCGAAAAGATGAGCACCGGATCAACAGACCTCCAGAGACTGTCTACTTCGTCGGCGATACTCCCGAGAGTGACATCAGGGGTACAAATATGTTCAACGCAAAAGCGAAGAATGAATGGTATTCTATTTTGGTTGAAACAGGTGTCTTCCAGCCTGGCACAGTACGTTCATATCCCAATCAACTTGGTTTCTCCAACCCTTCAAGCTCTCAGCTCCAACCTGGCTCCTGTACTGACTGGTTTAAAAGGAGCCTACATACAAGCCCAAGGTCACTGTCGAAACTGTACTCGATGCCGTTAAGCACGGCATGAAACGTGAATTCTCGAAGAAAATGAAAGAAGTTGGCGGCGGTATCGCACTCAACGGTTTAGCCATGAAGAACATGTCGCTGAACGGCGATGGCAATGTCGACGTCAAGACTCCGATTTTGGAGCTTAGCGAATCTAACTCTCCAGATCAGACTCCTGGTATTTAAATGTCCTCATCTGGTACCTAGATGTACAAATGGGTAAATGGATTGTTGCATAGTTAAGTAGCTGCATAGACGGATAACTGCATACATGCATAGAAGGGCAGTGTATGCTCAGGGTAAGAAGAAACGAAACGCGATGGAAAGGATGATTTTTAAGGCGTTACATATTGGACCCAAATACCCTAGAACACAGACGTTGTTCCCTAGGCTCTAGGTCACAGATCAGATTATAGATCATTGATCGGGCGTTGACCTTATGGGAAAATGCAAGATGTTTTATGATCTGTGTCTCTTCATATGTGCTTTAATCGGGTATGCGTTCTTATTCCTCCACATTCCAGTCCCTTTCCCTAGTGTCTCGTGTGATATTGAGAACATTACTTCAGCAAGGCAGAGATCTTCTCATCCATCCACTTCACATCATCGGGATTTGCCCCACCTCCCCCCATATGACCCCAAACCGTCGGGATAGGATCAAAGACCCCATTCTTCAAATACTTGACCTCGTTCTCCCCATCTTCAGGCGGGAAGTATTGATCGGTCTTACTCGGCATCACAAGCACTTTTGCAGTAACGGCCTCCAAAGCTTTCTTCCAATCACCGTCGCCTGCCGCTGCTCCCACGTCTCCAGCTTGCCACATCCTCGCAAGGACGAGTAAGTCTTCAGCATCCCAGCTCTCGTGGGGTGCCACAGCTGGATGCAACCATGATTGCAAGCTTTCGGCACCGAGCTTTCTCCAGAGTTCTTGCTGGAACCATTCGGCGGAGGTCAGCCATGCGGCATACGCTCTGCTGAATGCTCGAAGACCTTGAGTGGGTTTGACTCCATTGGCTTTGTAACGTCCCCCATCGTAGTCGGAGGATGCAGTCAAGGCAGCTGAATACAGAGTTACTACTTCGATCACCCTGGAATTGGGAATGGGGACACATACACGTTGGCCCCTCTAGGAAAGCATAATTATGCCCAGAGGTCTTAGCGGAACCACAGATAACTACTGAGCGCTTAACGAATGGCAACGGGCCGGTCCCGTGCATTACTGCCTATTTAAGATTCAAATTAGTACTGGTCGATTTTCATGTTCTGTATAGCAATGGACGAAAGATCACTTACCCAGTAATAAGCTTGTTGTCCTCCCATCGAGAAGCCGATTACTGCCTCCAAGCTTGTCACACCAAGATGCTGAGTAAGAAGAGCATATTGGGAGTTTATACAGTCCTATAAATGTAAATCCTGTCAGCCTGGTTGCCAGATGTAGAAGCAATTCCGAAAGTGAACTTACTTGATAACGAAGTGAATAGTCCTTGGGGAAATCATCGTCATTGCTAGGTGATGATGACTCCCCATTCCCTAGCATAGCAACAACAATGACATTGTAATCTTTCAAGGCTCCTGAGGTGAAGTTTAGGGTAGGGTTTATACGTCCTCCATAACAAGTTGGAATGAGGACCACTTTCTTAGAAGCGGGGTTGAAAGACCGATAAGCGACTTTGATATCTTTTGTCGTGCCACCCGCAAACTTGAAGTTGGGAATTGAGAAGTACTCAATACCCGTGTTATCGTCGGACATTTCGAAAGAAGGATTGCTGGTGATTGTCTGCTTCTTGTTTGTGTCCAGAAGCTCGTGCATTTGCCAAGTCGAGATGAAGACAACAACCCCACTTGCCTTATCGATAAGGGTGGGTTTCAGATATCGGGCAAGACAGGACCGAGCGGCAACAGGGGTCCAGGTGGAAGCAAAAGCAAACAACAGCGTACACAGCACTACACTTTAACAACCGAGTCATAATCAACGGCAGAGAATTAGAGATCATGGCTGAACCACAAGCCGAATACCCCATCATCGACTCTCACATTCACCTTTACCCCGAATCAGAGCTCGAAACTCTTGCCTGGTGCTCACCGTCGAACCCCCTCCATGCACAACACTCTCTCGAAGAGTATGAAGCTGCAACTGGCTCCCCCGCTTCCCTCGAGGGCTTCATATTCCTCGAAACAGACCGGAAACATGATCTCAAGCTTGGAGCACAAGATGGGCGAGGATGGGAGATGCCATTGATGGAAGTAGACTGGTTGAAGAGAATAGCACTTGGCACACCGAAAGAGGGGGAAGGGCACAGTGAGAAACATAAGAAGCTGTGTTTAGCTATCATTCCATGGGCTCCACTGCCGAGTGGTGCTGAGGTGCTTGCGAAGTACGTGAAGGAAGTGGAGAAACATGCCGAGGGCTCCTTTGGAAAGATCAGAGGGTTCAGATATTTGGTGCAGGACAAGCCAAAGGGCGTGATGTTGGAGAATGAATTCATTGAGGGATTGAAATGGTTGGGGAAGAAAGGATATGTGTTCGATCTGGGCGTGGATCAGCATGGTGGTGGGAAGTGGCAATTGGAGCAGGCAGTGGAGATGATTGAAAAGGCTCACGAAGGTGTACCAGAGGAGGAGAAGGTGACTATCATAATCAGTAAGCGATTTGCAACATACACTACTTGGGACAGCGACTAATTACGACACCCTCCAGATCATCTGTGCAAGCCAGATTTCTCGGTATACAATCAAACAGATCCCCAATTCGTGGCATGGAGAACGGCTATGTTCAAACTCAGCAAATGCAGCAAGACCTACATGAAGCTCAGCGGCTGCTTCTCGGAAATGCCAGATGCATTGAAGAAGGCTCCTGTCGATGAGATAATCCTGGCTCTACAGCCATATCTTGTTGTCATTATGGCAACATTCGGCCCTTTCAGAATGATGTTTGGATCAGATTGGCCAGTATGTACCGTTGGTGTTGAAGGTGCTTGGAAGAAATGGAGACAAGTTGTGGCAAGGTTTTGTGATCTTGCAAGTTTGAGCCAGGCAGATCAGATTATGATTTGGAGCGGGACTGCGATCAAAGCATATGGGATTAAGGAGTTGCTGTGAAAAGTAGTTTGTTAGCAGAGATACCAAAAGCGTCTTTAGTATTTAGCAAAGTTCTTTCAAATAGGCATTCCTGGGAAATGAAGGGCCATCAGTGTCTGGTTATGACACCTCGGCTGTTGTTGCTCTTGTTGAAAAGATACAAGGAAGTATGTAGCTTTTCATCCAATGACTAGTGAAAGTCTGGTCAGTCATTGAAGGATGTCTTATTGTCTTCAATGTCCGGACATGTCATGTTGATTCTGTGCACATCCCAACTCCAAGATACTGACCACGAGCCGAAAGTGGCAAACTTTTAAATGCCGACCGACGTTTAGCTTCTACAAAAGCCTGTCCTCCAAGCCTATCAGACAGTTGGTGTTTGAAAAGCTGCAGGCAGCAAATACTTCTTCGACCTGGAGATGTGGGGTAATGGAGATCCGTCACAGATCATTCGGCAGTCCGTGCCACTTGCATCTCTACTGTAAGCCATCTCGCATGAAGTATGTTCCCAAGTCCGTGTACAGATGTTCTTTGATCACCAAAGAAGAGATACTCACCCGTGAGCTTCAGGTCGGGATGCTTCCTCTTAATTCACATTGTCCCCGTGGTTCACCCCGCTACTATACATCCCACATGTTCCGCTCCTAGCCACCACTCTTGTGGGGATTCGCTCAGCATTAAACCGAACGGATGGCCACTTCGGGTTTTGACGTGATGGGATATCAACGTGTTGGGTCTTTATATACCTCTTGGATCCTCTACTTCTCTATCTTTTAGATTATATAGTCCTATCACAAAATGGCATCTCCTCCTCCGGCCGGCGTCTACGTCCCAGTACCAACCTTCTTCGTCTCGAGAAAGGCTGCGAACTATAGTCCAACTGCAGCCCCGTTGGATCTCGAAACGCAAGCAGCACATTCTTTGCATCTCGCGAAATCAGGCATAACAGGCCTAGTGGTCCTTGGGAGTACTGGCGAGGCAGTTCATATGTCGAATAAGGAACGCTTCGAAGTTTTGTCCTCTGTCCGCAAAGCATACGATGATGCGGGATTCAAGGATTATCCTCTCATTGCAGGGACAGCTGCACAGAACATTGAGGAGGTGGTCGACCAGCTAAAGAGTGCGAAAGAGGCTGGGTGCCAATGGGGATTATGTCTTGTAGGTTCCCATCGCTTTTGAGTTGCAGGACCCAGATTAATATCAGTTTAGGTGCCAGGGTACTTTGCTGGTGCAAGCACACAAAATGGCATTATTCAGTGGTTCACAGCTGTTGCAGACCAGAGTCCAATTCCTGTCATGATGTAAGTCACCTTCTACTCTTTAGCAGCACTGTACTGACATTCATAGCTATCACTATCCTGGTGTTTCGAACAATGTCAAGGTCGTTCCATCTACATATGCCATACTCTCCAAACACCCGAACATCGTCGGGTGCAAGCTATCTCATGGCGATGTATCATATCACGCACAAATCGGAGCAAATCCCAAGATCGATCATACACATTTCCACACATTTACTGGACTGGGACAACAGCTACTGCCAGTCATAACGCTTGGCTGTGCCGGAACCATTGATGGAACTGCTGGATTCTTCCCGAAGTCTGTCGTACATTTATATAAGCTTTCTGTCAAGAATCAGCCCACGGAAGAAGAGGTGAAGGAGAGGAGATTGCTGCAATTCAAGCTAAGTTCGGTCGAGGAGCTTGTGGTCAAGTTCGGCACCGTGGGCATCAAGGAGGCAGTGAGCAGAATCCTCTCCATGGGCGACAAAGATGGCACGAGATTACCTCTTGAGGGTGGTCTCCCAGGGGGCGATAAAGAGTGGGAGAGTTGGAAAGAACCAATTGGTGACTTAGATGCTGTGGAAAAAAGCCTTTAGAGGCCAGAAATCGATCATTGCAATGACAGACTGCTGCCATGGTAATGGAACTTCTTGGACTCTCGCAACACCTATCACTTGATGCTGAAATGCGAGTGGGCGTGGCTCTTGGCATGAGGTAAGCTGTTCCATCCATGTGAATGTATCCCCCTTTCATCGAGTGTACGTGCCCTCGCTCTATTCTGAATCTGGGATCGCTCTTCCCTCATTTGCCCATATAGATCTGTAACGCCGATACGGGTACAGTCGCTACTCCAAACTGCTAGTCGTGGTATCTGAGGCGGATCAAGTCTTCCGCTACGAAATTCGGCGACAAGTTGCACTCGCTGTGATGATGATATTGTCATAAATTCTTGGAATAGATGAGTGCTGCTAGTCTTGTAGGATTGATACCAAAAGAGATGTATATTTGGATCTTTCATAAGCAAACACCAAGACGGATCGGATTGGAGGGTCACTTCTCGCTTACAGTACAGCACAGCCGAAAGTTAATAGATTGTGATGTGAGTCACACCACTGCAGGTTTTGTCCTCAACAGTCGAGCTGCTATCCCATAAATAGAGACAAAATTCCTCTCATGTTCGTCATCTTCAAACTCCTTGCAACACTCGCAAGTCAAGGTTCCCCGAGGTGTTACATCTCCCCTCGGTCTGTGACATTTTATGGTCGAAAAACCTAACATCAATCGAGCTCTGGGAATAGATATCAACCCGCAAACAGACCACTCACTTGTACCTGTATAGTGTTGTACTGCCTAGGCCTTCGCTCATTTCAAAGTGTGAGATTTCAAATTCACCAAAAAGTTGTAGACTACTTGACTCCCATAACCTCGGCGTTGCCCTTTCACTTCCAAAGGCGATCAAAACCTCTGAAATGGACGAGTCTACATCGTCTCTCAATAGCTTCGTGAAGTTGCGTCCACTAGGTAAGTAATTTTCATCCTCATATTCCAAAGCAGCAGCCGGCCAAAGTTAATTGGTCATAGGCGCCCTTGAGCAATTCTCCTCTGCAAGGCACCACCTAGATTTTTACAACAATGTTGGTACTTCTGCATCGTACTCTTGTTTGACTGAAGCCTCATCGTCATTGCAAGAGACCATACTCTCTGTGGTAGCCTCCATCATCGAAAAGCACCCCGTGCTATCAGCTATTCCTATGAACGAAGATTCTTCGAATCCATATTTTGTCCGGCTTCCATCTATCAACCTCAACAAAGCTGTGATATTTTTGACTCGCGAACAGCCAGCTTCGAGCGGCGGACGAGACTGTGAACTCGATATGATCCTTGAGAAGCAGCACAACCAAAATTTCAAAGAAAACTTTGGCGAGCTTCCATTCTGGCGTCTGCTCATCATTTCAGATCCATCCATGAACAACCAATTCATTGCATCTTTCATCTTCCATCATAGTCTTGGCGATGGTAGCTCTGGAATGGTATTTCACAGAGACCTCCTCTTTGCTCTCCAGAATCCCTCTCCTTCTATGAAGGGTAGTATACTGTACCCACCAAAAACAGCCCTTTTGCCAAACCTTGAGCTTCTCCATCCTCTTCCAATACCCGAGGCAATGCCAAAACACGTACCAAAGGATCTTTGGTCAGGAGAGAAGGTCAGCATGCCAACAAGCAGCCACTTCCGATCCCTCCACCTCTCCCAATCTACCGCTAAGCGGTTCATCCAAGCTTGCAAAGCCCAATCCACGACTGTTACAGCTACGATCCCTGTCCTCGTAGCCACCACATTGGTGAGGCTCATCCCAGACAATTTCAAAGAGCTAGAATGCACTGTACCTGTTTCTCTCCGACGATGGATGCCCGACCCAATTACCGAGGACACGTTCGGAGTCTGGATTGATGCTTTCTCTCAGTACTATCGTCGAGAAAGCATCTCGGAGTTTTCCTGGGATGAAGCGAGAAGGTCGAAAGAGTCTATAGCCGAGTATCTGAGAACGAGCGGAAAGAGTATTAATGTTGGGAAGTTTGGAAAGATCAAGGATATGAGGGAGTTCTTCATCTCGAGGGTGGGAACGGAGCGAGGGACGAGTTTCGATGTTTCGAACCTTGGGAGTATGAAGATCACACACGGAGAAGAGGGTACATGGAGGATGGGCAGAGTGGTTTTTAGTCGTAGTGCATTCGTGAGTGGGAGTGCTATTGCGGTGGGAGTCGTGGGTGGTGCAGATGGGAGTCTGACCCTGGGGTTCAGTTGGCAGGAATTTATTGTTGATGGTGGGTTGATTGAGAGACTTGCCCAAGGAGTGGGTAACGAAATCGAGAGCATTGCCGATATGCAAAGCTTGTAGCATCACTGTGATGACATATAAACAAGCCCCTTTGTTAGATCTAATGTTGGCCAATCTATAAATTAAAAAACCGATTGCCTATTGTAATTGGGGGCAAGTTGAGTTAAGGCAGACGTGTACCATCCACTTTGATGACACACAAAAGCATAGTCCACAGGAAGCTGACCCAAAGCTTCGCAATCGAATATTGATATGTTCCTAATGCTGCTGGTATAGCATAAGTAGCCTATGGTACATACGCAAGTATGGAAAGCAAGCAGAAACAATGATCGTCAAACAAGTTAATGCCGGCATTAAGCAAAAGCAAAGCACATCTTACGAAGACTCCTCGATGGCATGGGCTCCTCGTTACTCCTCAACAACCATCAGCAATGTATGATGCTCCTCACCCAGAAACTTGCTCTTGACGCCCAGCGAAACTTCTAGCCACAGAACCCGGTATACGGAAACGAGATGATATTCGTCTGATGTCTCGAGAGCAATGTGGGGGTTTGATCTCTGCATCTGCCACGTTGGACTTGACGTAGTCTGAGGATAGTACAGCACAGGGACCTTATTCCCAGAACCACAAGAGATTGAAGGACACTAGAGGGTGATCTCTTCTCGCTCTTGTCCGTGGAGTAGCCAGACCGCTGCTTGGCAGTATGAGCTTCGCTATTATGAAACACAGGCAAATCGATCAAACTAGCACGCCGGTCTGGAAGAGAGAAACAGTTCAAACACAACGCTTCGCAAAAGTGCCACCAGCCGCCAACCCACTTGCTTCATCTTCAGCGCGACCAGAATTCGACAAGCCAGGCGTGGCCGCTGTCAATAGCCTATAGCCTATAGCATTATGCTTGGATTGAAGCTTATCCGGCGCGAATCTGGCAATCAGACAGGGCTGATCAGCGGCTCGTTCCATCCACAGATGTCTCACATTCACCAGCATTGGAGTCGATCAGGGTCATTTAGAAACTGGTGAACGGGTCGCAATCCAGGCAGGGAGAGAGCTGCGTCGCATCGTTCATTCCTGGATGCTTCCTTCACAGTCATATCGACTATGAGAATCCTGCGCATTCTCAAGGACGACGGAGACCTAGGCTTCAGAACGAGAACGAGGCAGTGAAGAGAACCGCCATTGTCTACCGCTACCGACGGATCGCGAGACTTCCGGGCTGCGAGTGTCCATCCGAGCCATCGACAGCGCCGGGATTGGCGGTCAAGCTTTCTGTACCCGAATTGAGTTGCATCGTGGCGTTCAAGTTCAAGGGTCCTTGTGGGAGCCTATCCTATCATCGCTCCGTTCTCCTCCACCGTCCAGCACTCTCCACCTTCCCATCACCCACTGCTTTGTTGTCTCGAAAGACGGCCGAGAGCTTCTTATTTACTTGTTGAAGTAACGCAGTAGGCTAGAAGGACATCTTCTTACTCTATTGGTGCTTGTTGACCGTGCTTGATTGTGGAGCGATTCATTGGATCCTACGACAACTGATGCGCCTCGGAACGGTTCTCCCAGAATAGAGACGCATATGTGCAACATACATGCTTGCAAAGAAGAACAGAAGAATCGCATATGCAGGATGGCAATCTGGAGCTCGGAAGAGTCACCGTTACTGGCAGAGAAAACATCCAAAGCCATGGGCACGTCCATTGTTCCCATCTGCAAGATCAATACTGACAACTGCCCAAGCTTCCTTCAGCTCCGCCCTAGAGACCACCAAGGGGAAAAGACCGCAAGCCATTGCGCACAGAGGATATAAAGCAGCATACCCCGAGAACACAATGGGCGCTTTTAAGGGGGCGGTCGAGGTCGGGGCGCAAGCGATCGAGACAGACGTTCATTTGTCAAAGGATGGTGTGGTGGTATTGTCACATGTACGAGGTATTCCTGGTGGTACAAACGCGGCATACTTACACAATGCAGGATGCGACGTTGAAGCGGTGTTTTGGGGAGGACACAAAAATTGCAGATTGTAATTGGGAGTATTTGAAAGACTTGCGGACATTAAAGGAACCACGGCAACCGATGCCGAGATTGAAAGACCTGTTGGAATATATGAATACGCCTGGCTTGGAAGATATATGGGTATTGCTGGATATCAAGCTTGACGATGAGGCAACCACCATGATCACTCTGATCGCAAGGACAATGAAAGAAGTCAAAGCCACACGACCCTGGAGTGAACGATTCTTTCTTGGGTGTTGGAATGTAGGTCGAACTTTTTGAATCTTCAACATCTACTGACATATTCAGGCGAAATACATACCTCTCTGCCAGAAGCTCCTTCCAGGCTACCCGATAGCGCATATTGGCTGGAATATCACATACGCCCGCCAGTTCCTCAAAATCCCCAATGTACATTTCAACATGCTTCAGCCAGCCATGCTTGGACCCTACGGGACAAAATTTATGAAAGACGTGAGGAAGTCGGGTCGCTCACTGTTCCTCTGGACCGTTAACCAAGAAAAGACTATGAAATGGTGCATCTCGAAAGGAGTTGATGGGGTAATCACCGATGACCCAAAGAAATATTTGGAACTCAGCGATAAATACCATGGAGAGAAAGTCCATGCGCCACTTTATTCTTGGGGATTTTTCCTCTTCGGATGGCTTTTTGCGCCATTTTACATGAAAGTCATCAGGAAGAAATTTGGGATTAGGATGGATAGGAAAAGCTTTTGTGAGGATTTAGGAATTGAGGATGATAGTAGGTTATGATGAATGCCACTCGAGACGCGGCCAGGAGCTTATGATTACTGTTGTGGATCATTCACACATTCACCCAAGAGGTTGTATATACGGGAATGATTCACAAATACGATACAAGATCGAGATGAATCACAGTTCACTTTCCCTTCACATGTGGGCTCACATTACAGGACCGTTACCATACAAAGCACTGCAACCACAAACTCATTGCTGAACCGATACTGATACTCAACCACCGAAAGACGCAAAACAAAATGTGCAGGATAGACCCTACCTACTACAAACTTTGCGAGCACAACAAAGATATCATCACACGCTGCGGTCTATGCACACCTGGACCTAAAAAGTGCTTCACGGAGACGTCGCTTACTCCACAAGAAAAGCATGATTTCTGTGACGACTGCAAAATAGGGAAGGGGCTTTCAATTCACTCTCAGGTTTCCGTTGTCGCTACGTCGATAGACACTGGGACGGCAGATGGCAAGGAAAAAAAGGCCTTCGATGTCCTCAGACCCGCAGGCTGGAGTGATACGTCGGTTCCCACACCGAACATAGAACATGAAAATGATCTAGTGTGGGCGACTGAACAGAAGCGAACGTCAAAGGATAGTCAGAATGCGCAGAAGCGGACGTCAAGCGGCAGTCAGACTGAGCAGAAGAGGGATTCGAAGGGCAGTCAGTACAGCGACGAAGGTGGCCTATTGCAGAAATGGAAGGGCTTTCTTGGGAGAAAAGGAAGCGGGTCGAAGAATGCGAGTACCAAAGAGCTTGGTATATCGACAAAACTCCACGAACAACGAAGCTTCCTGGAATCGCCTCCAACGATGGCAAGGTCACCATTGCCCTCCATTCATCGGGATCCAGCAACGGGAAAATATAACCTACCGGGAAGACCATCTGAACCGGTCGAACATGGGCTACAAAGCAGATCTACCTACCCTATCGAGTCACAGACAAGACCAATGAGCCAGGAACTTCAGAGAGTCAGGAACTATGAAGGGGTGGGATTGGGAATTCAAAAGAGTTCAAGTGATCCGACCAAAGCCAGGCCGTCCAGAGGGCCACTGGGAATAGAAAGACCGAGTACTTCGACACCGGAGCGCAGCAATAGGGAGAGAGCGGCCACACAGAGGAGTCAGGCACGAGCTCAGCCTAACGCTGGGCCGAGATCTTGGGAAGCGATTGATAGGGAGAAGTTTGAAAGATGGGATGGGACAGAATATGGACCTCATCAAAGCTTTGAGGGTGATCAGAGACAGCGCGAATCTGAGACTTACGAGCAGAGCGTCTACCCTAGACCAGAGCCTGGGGATCATGATATGAAACAACAAGGAATTAGTCGAGACGAGCGTCGGCCATCGCCAAATCAAGGCACGCTATCTGGGTGGACAACTCCGGACGAGGAACACTTGAGGCCAGCTCATCTTAAGATCCGCAAGAGGCCTGGAGAACGTGTACGCTTTGGAGGGAATCTACACGACAGCGAAAGTTCAAGGTCGCAACAAGAGTCGTGGCCCGCATCTGTGAGACAGCAAAGTCTCGAGGAGTATGATCTTCGCGAGAAAGAGAAGACAAGAAGACCCAAACCACAGTCCCGAGCGCGGTCCGAAGGGACGGCCTACGTCGGATCAGAACCGCATCATATCCATCGGGTGGAGTCCCCATCAAGCACCTACGATGTTACTGTTAGTCGTGAGGCACCACCTGGGAAATTGAGCGGTCACGACTATATCGAGAGCCATCATGGTATGTTTCCAAATATTCTAAGCTCTTTAGAACTTGCTGAGGAGTATAAAGCCCTTCTTGAGTAAGCAGGACATCTCTTTGTGCCCTTCTCGATATTTCTTCCCAGTCACTTCCGTCAAGGCTTTAATCCTTTTGCCTAGCCTTCTAATAAAAAACACGGCACTAATCTCCTGTAGTCCCTATCCAAGCGATTCCGACGTCTCATATTGAAACTACGTCGGATGTCAAGGGCAGTATTGTGGAAACGCCCCAATCAGTGACTGCGCAGGGTACACGTACCCCGGTTCGGGGCTTGAGAGAAACAGAAGAAAGCCTCGAAGGGCAAAAGAAGACCTCATTGACGAAGGTCACCACGAACTCAGACGGAGGACATGAGCACACCCATAAACATAAGAAAGCAGCTAGGCAACAGCATTTAAGCCCACTCCATCAGGTCCAGGTTCCAGAGAACAGAGCAGCTGTCAGCTTTAGATCACCGGCACTTGGGGGAAGTAATGGAACCAAAGTTGGAGGGCAAGGCTTAGAGTACTTCGCTCGTAGACTACGAGCGAAGGGTTTGAGTCCGGAAGAGCGTCGAGATCTGGAGTTACAGAGAGCTGATGCGAGAACTTCCAGTGTCAGAGATAAACGTCAATATCGTGAAGAGTCTAGCTTGACATTTTGATCTCAATTGTGAAGATCGTGGTGTCTTTGAGGGTTTGGGGTACTGTTGCACCTGCTAGGTATTCAAGGTTGTTCTGCATGACCGTCAACGATGGTCTAGACAACACTTCTCAATAGCATTTGTGTGTATCGATGGTGTCATGTACATACAAATCCGATGGAGATGTTAAGACTCTAGGATATGCAGGAGTGGAACTACCAAATTTGGAAATGTTGCAATAACGTATCACGTGAAAAAGATCCGACCCAAGGTTGAGAAAAAGCTGCGCCAAAGAGCGTGAATAGGTCGACAAACAAAACAAAACAAGTAGCTTAAGCTCCAAGAGACATCTGAAGACCCCGGCAGTTCTCCAAATTCTTGATACAATATATGTCACCAGGCTTCCCTGGAAGTACTGCAACTATCTGGTCAGTGCCGCTTTTACTGGAATAGCGAGCCATGTCAAACACCTGGCTTGAGCGTCTCAAAACAGTAGGAGCGTCGACCCTACAATCAACACTTTTTAACTTGACATTTCCCACCCCCCAGCTGATAAACATGCATTACGAACAACTACCTATCACAGCCTTACCAGCATGGTCTAGGCTCAACGATGTCAATTTTCTAGACATTAGAGTCCAAGATCTTGGTTCAGCGAAGGGCTACGGCCTTGTTACTGCATGTGCTCTGAGCTCGAAGGATGTCCACGATGTACCTATGGTGATGAATGTACCTCAAGATCTAATATTGAGCGCAGGCGCTGTGGAGGAGCATGCAAAGGTCGATGCCAATTTCAAGCATTTGCTCGAGCTTTTTGGCGGAAAGGTACATACCCGTTGTGTTGATGACCACGAACCTGGAATTTTGCTGATGATGAACAGTCCACAAGAGGTGATATTATGTTGTTCCTTCTGATGCAGGTAACAATCGCATCACATTCTGGCGAGAAGAATATTGGAGTCTCTAACCCTTGGACCGAATATGTCAAAATGCTCCCAGAATTTATTCCTGTTCCTACGATATGGAGCGAGGAGGACAGGATGATTCTCGTGGGAACATCTTTGGAGACTGCTGTTACCGCCAAGGTGGAAACACTGTTACGAGAATTTGATCAACTGCGCGAGATCACCATCGAGGTACCATTCTGCAAGACAGCCTGGTGGGACAACAATTCGTTCCAACTGAAAGACTGGCTGCTTCTCGATGCCTGGTTCCGTTCACGATGCCTCGAGCTTCCCAACGCAGGATCGTCGATGATTCCATGCGTCGACATGGTCAACCATTCTTCAAATCCGAACGCCTATTACGAGCCGACCTCTGATGGCGTCGCGTTGCTTTTGAGGCCTGATGTAAGGCTTGACGCTGGAGCAGAGATTACCATAAGCTACGGGACAGCGAAAAGTGAGGCTGAGATGCTTTTCAGCTATGGTTTCATAGACGACAGCATTGAGAAGGGTCTGACCCTGAATCTCGAGCCGTTTCCCCACGATCCGCTGGGGAAGGCAAAAATCGCAGCCTTCGCAAAGCAACCAACTGTCCAGATACTGGAGCAGGAAGGCATACTTCGGTGGGACTGTCCGTTTGTCTACCTAATGTGCCTTAACGAAGAGGACGGTCTCGAGTTCCGAGTTTTGCAGCAGACTGATGGTCAGCGAAGTCAATTGAGAGTGTTTTGGCAAGGATCAGATGTTACTGATACTACGCATGACTTCAGATCACTGATATCTAGCCATGAGCTCAACGACGTGTTCGAACTTCGCGCTGTGGCTTTATTGCAAGATCGTTTTCGCCAGCAGCTTGAACGTCTTTACGAGAGCGAGGAAATGGTTCAGTCACTTGCAGAAACGATGCTTGTTCATCCACAAGCACAGGGCAACGCCCTGCGCCTGAGACAGAGTGAGACCAGTATACTGGAAGGAACCTATGCACTTCTGGACATGCAGGTTGGTCACCGCGACGATTCCCTTCGTTAGCAACCCTGCATGCATAGAGCTAACTTGCCCATATGCAGAAGAACCAGCTTTTGGAAAGTGAGACTGTACTTCGATATCTCGGATCAATGGAAGACGGGGACCAGCCGGAGGAAGAAGCGACCAATCAGCAAAACGACGAAGATGACTTCAGTTAGTGGCTGCATCAGCCCTTGTGCGAAGTTGCAGGTCACATGGTAGGCCGTGTCTGCATCGTCAGTTTCATGGCGGCGACGTCAACAGGATGCAAACGAGAACAAACAAGTGATTGTCTAGAACTCGAAGGCCCAGCACCGAAGAAGGGACACTCATTGGGCTCCAGGAAATTGGACGAGGCAACATCTAGAGATGGTAACGAAGACCCAGCAGCTCCCTCATACATTGGCGAGCTTGGTATGCGGACGCCTCGTGGAGTGAGGGGTGTCCAGAAGAGGTGAACCTTGCACGTCAGACGTGCACGATAGGACCCCAAATGGTACGATTTCCACATCCTCACGTATGATCGTGAAGAGCCACCAAAGTCCTATTGGCAGACTAAGTCGACATATCGTAACCTCGAACCTTAAAAGTCTGCTCTCCCCGCATTCCCCCGGACTCCACGGTGACTCCCAGACTAAAATGTGAGCTGGACCTCTTTCGAGGACAAACCTTCGACATCTAGCCATCTTGGGAGAGGCGGAGAGAGGCTATGGTGGAACGAAATGCGGAGTTGGGGAAAGCAACCTTCGTGGCCTCACCACGTCGCAGCATCGCCAGTGCGCCATCCTCGCTCGCTGCTCATCAATAGCCCTACTCATCATCCTTTGTGAGAAGCTGTAGCAAACTCACCCAGTCGACATGATATGATCGAACGGCAGATTCGGCGCGGCCCAGAGTCGACTGATTGAGGCTAAAGGTGTCCTGTCTACTATATACTGACGACAGGCAAAACAGCGAACAGCGCCGAGCGGAAACCGTTCCCTGGCCCAGAATGAGTAGTAATCTGAATCGCAATGCTTCTCGCATCTTACCAGAAGACGTCGCTCTGATCATACAAGATACGACGAACTTGGCCTGACTCGCCTTCCTGGACGCCTTCGATGAACGAGCAGCCAGTGGCAGCGACGGGTTGATCCTTCAACGGAACCAAGACCCAAACCGTGTGGGGTCGGAAGATGACGGGGGAGGGGCAGGCAGGCGTTCTTGGTGCGCGACTCTCCAGCTCTCCAAACTCTCTAGTTCTACTGCACCAGAGCTCCCTGGGTCCTATCAGCGGAAGCATGGTGATGCCGGATCAGCGAAGCAGAAGGGGTGGCATGATGGGAAACTCTGTTGAATGTTGTGCTGTGCGCACCGCTGAAGAGAATAAGTAGGACACTACGGACTCGCTGTGGCCAGTCAGCGCTCTCGTTTTATGCCATTACAAGGACAGTGACAGTGACAGTGCCATCGCAACCCCCCTGCACCATGCTGGCCTACCATCGATGCCCGGCCCCCGCATCGTCGTAGCTGCGAAAGGCACATGGCCGGTGCTCCATAGGCTGGCTGCTGCGACGGAACCCCAGATAGCGCAGTTCGTCCTTCTCCCCCCCTTCCCCACACATTTATCCCCTCTCGCACCTCTCTTCGTCCTCAACAATTTCTTGCTGGAGTATATCGACAGCGCACCGCATCTGCAAGCCTCGAACGTGAAACCAAACATCAAACATCAAACGAAGCGAGGACCTCTGGTTGCTGACGCATATTCGGATACGATTCATGGGTTTCGATATCTGACTCGAGACTGCTGTGCATCTTCTAGAACGTTACGTGCCGGCCGACGCGGATACCCGCAGCACAGGACAATCAACACCATCGTACGTTATCTGCATCTGCGACCGCAAACATGCCTGGAATACTGCCGATGAAAGTGATCAAGGTTGGGTCCAGTTCGCAGAGTCGGATTGCCCAAGCCTGTGATCGTTGTCGGTCCAAGAAGATACGATGCGATGGAATCAGGCCCTGCTGCAGCCAGTGCGCCAACGTTGGGTTCGAGTGCAAGACCAGCGACAAGCTCAGTCGACGAGCATTTCCACGAGGATACACTGAGTCGTTGGAAGAGCGTGTTCGCACCTTGGAAGGAGAAGTGAGGGAATTGAAGGACTTGCTGGACGAGAAGGATGAAAAGATTGATATGCTCTCGAAGATGCACTCAAATCGCCGACCATCAACACCGTCAAGCTGCTCTCCGTCAGCCGAGACTCGAAAAGAGACAGTCGCGAGCCCGCCAAAGGACGATGTATTTCGTGTTCAAGCATCGCCATTGCTCCTTGGGGTAGAGAATTCGGATTCTTACTTTATGGGCGCATCGAGTGGTCGAGCTTTTGTTGGTACGTAGCTTGATTGTTGAAGGTTTTGCATCGCGGCTTACATATTTAGATGCTTTCAAGCGTAGAGTCCAAGAAAGCGGAAAGTCCCTTGCTGGATTCAATACCGAAGCTTTCCTGAACGTTCCGGGTGATACAACACCAGTCTCCAAGACTGCAGTGTCAAAGTCTCCGGGTGCGCCGCCTCGCATGTTCTCGGATCGATGCGTGAATGTCTTTTTCCAGGAATGGGCTCCGCTTTTCCCTGTTCTCCACAAGCCTACCTTCTTACGCTTGTATGAGGAGTACATGTCAAATCCGGAGCAGATGACAGACCCTCACAAGCTGGCTCAACTTCATCTTGTCTTTGGGATTGCCGGACTCTCCAGCGACAACCCCGATCGCCAACAGATTGCGCACTGCGAAAATCAATGGCGCTCTTCTCTCGAAAAGGTTCAGATGGATAACACGCTTGTCACGCTCCAGTGCTTGGTGCTTGCACTTATCTACTGTATCTCGAAAGCCGACTACACCAGATTACAGCATTACAAGGGAATCGCCGTAGGGCTCTCGCACCGTCTTGGTCTACATCAAAGTCAGAAGAGATTTTCTTTCGGCGCTCTTACCATAGAGACCCGAAAGAAGGTGTTTTGGACTCTCTACACTGTTGATTGGTAAGTTCGAATTTCGTCCCCGGCTGATGCACAGCTGACCGTTCCAGCTTCTCCGCCGCTCTGCTCGGTCTCCCTAAACTGCTCAAGGAAGTAGATATCCAGACAGAGTATCCGTCTGATACTGATGATGAGTACGTTACCGAGAGAGGCTTCCAGCCTACCTTACCTGGCGAATATACGAAAATATCGAGTGCCTTGGCATTGTTCCGTGCTTCACGCATTCTCTCTAAGGTTTTGGACCACAACTATCCCGCTGCTGCTTCCCACGACCTTTCCCTGCAATCCATGGCCTCTCTCGACACAGAGCTTAATGAGTGGTCTGATGGTCTCCCGCCCCACCTAAAATTGACCTTCGCCCAGGATAAGCCATCGACAGATGTCACAGGGAGCCGCTCAGCGATCCTGGTAAGTAGTCATTCATGTTTTCGACTAATACTTTCTAATTATACTCCAGTCTCTTGCATATTACTACATCCGTACCTTGATCCATCGTCCGGCGGTCGGCTCGACCCTCGGAAACAAAGCATCTTCATCCATCATTTCACTTGCCGATTCTAGCAAGCACATTATTCAGATCGTGCAGCTGCTTGAAGAACGAAGCATGTCGTTCTCATTCTGTGTAAACAGGAATGAGATGCTCACGCTCTGTGGCTTGAGCATACTGTACCAAGGTCTAGACCTAAAGCAAGAGGGGAAGTTGATGCAGGAGAGCCAACGTCTGGTCGCTGCAGTGATTAAACTCCTTCACAAGTCTAACGCTCCCGGGGCACCAGATTTCAGGCGGCTGGCTTCATCTATGCTACCATTGGAACCTCAGGTCAAGCCAGGCCAGACACGAAGCCCAGCAAGCATGCCCGCGCCAACAAGCTCCAACTCCACACCTTCACCATCCCTATCAAGACAACAAGTTCGACCACAGATTTACCGACATGCGAGTGCTACGATGAGCGAGACTGATCTGCTTTCTCAGCAAGAAAAGCTTCGCCGTGCAACTCTACCGAATCTCAGCATGCACCGTCAAGAACATATGGCCCACGGCAGAAATTCGATTGACTCCGCTCGGTCCGACTCACCCATGTCTCGGCGCGAATACCGGAACTCATCTTCGCAACTACCAACGCCGAAAATGCTAGCACAACGAGCAGTTGTGAAGAGCGAAAAGGTTCCAAATCTTGACTACCTCTCATTAAACAACACTCCTGTCCAGTCTCAACCTCAATCTCCTGTGCAGCAACGTCATCATTTACTTCAAAATAGGAGTACGCCCACGTTCACCAACAATAGTCATAATACCTCCAAGACATCTGGTGTATCGTCCTCGGAATGGGAAGCCCTATTAGGTGCATTGGATGGCGGACAGGCGAATCTGTATGATGCGATATATGGCGGTCCCGCGCTATCACTTGCCGATACCGCCTCTTCGAATTATGGTGATTGGTCTCCAGACTCTCAGTGGGATGTGACTTCGCTCAACATGAACGACTTCACAAATGCACCAGCTCCGCGGAGTGTTTTGTCTTTCAGTGAAGAGAGTCTTAGCTCAGGCGAGGAGTTATCAACAAGCGATCTCGGGCTTGGACGGCAAGATTATAGCCATCTGATACCTGGCTCTGTGTCTTCAAATGACGGGTTCTTACTTGAAGGCTTGGATGCCACTTTTGGATTGTGATATTCTCGCTTAGAAGGAGTGCGGCGTCTCATTGTATGTTTTCCCGCGACGTACTCGGTGGACGAGGCGTCAAATTTGAGTGGGACTTCGTCTTATCTAGGTTTCGGATCAAGAAGGGGGTTGGGTTACGAAATGATATCAATGATTAGGATTCTCTTGTCGTTATTTGGTTACAATAGTGGCTTGAAATGATTTAGTTTGCAAGGCCCATGTGTACGTTTCATAGTACAAAATGTATTGCAAGTTTAGAAGCAAAACAATATTTTTGAAACGAACCATTTCTCGTGATTTGTGATGTGTAGTCAATACTCGTTACTCCTCGCCAAGAGAGAAGCTCAAATCAATGAGCTGATTGCTATTCTTCATGACTTCGGTCTACCAGCAAACAACGTTCCTTTGTTAGCCATTTTTAGACATAGGCAAAGCATTGTAACGTCTGTGGTAGTTGGCATTTTTCCTTAGTCCAAATTCAACAATACTTGACGCTGCACCCATTAACTTTTGCAGCACGGCCATTTGTCCCTCAGTTTTCCGTGCCTGTACATTTGAGTAACATCTGAGCTTTGATGCTTCTCAGTGCAACTCGGTTCTTTCTCCTTCGCCGATGATGCATCATATAAGTCAACACCAAACAGGAGGCTGCCACATCCAAAACAAAAGAATCCCATCAACACCACAAACAGGAATATTTACACCTTGTTTCCAACAGCAAAAGAATAATGCATCAGCCGGGAATCTTCGTATATGTTAGCCACAGCTCAAATGTAACAATATAGTGCAACTTACCGAACCCGGGGCTAGCACACACGTCTCTCGAGACTTCAATCTCTTGATGGCAAGCGCTAATTTTACCACTAAACCACTGATGCTTTATGATCGAGGTCCTCGATATCAGTGTAATCCCATGCTTGATGGTGATTGGTTGACTGCAAATTTGTTTGTTTGACTATATAATGTGTTGTATAGAGGGGTAGGTACAGAGTTTGCGTTGTGGGGACTTCTGTTTGTCGCGAGGATTCTACGCGAGGGATGGATTTTGTGGCATCCTTTATCTCAACTTTGTTCCGTAACCAAACGCAAAGTCGAACCATGGGGACGTCTTTCTCTCATGGCACTTTCGCTCTTTGTGTTTTGCCATTGTGACTGATGAAAAGTCGAAGAGTAAAAGTATCTCATCTGAATTTCAATTTCAAGCAAACCCTTCAAGCTTAGCGAGCCAGCGAATCCCTTGTCGACCACGAATTGAGTTCATACGGAGTGAAGGAGTACTGAGGAAGTGATTTGGATGTATCATAATATACCAATGTTTTTCTGAAGATATCGGTTCTGGTGATGAGATATTGTGAGATTATTTCCATTGTTGGATTTGAAAGCTTCCAGGAGTAGACAATGACATGCTCAAGGTGTATTTGAGCTCCAAAACAGTATCGACTTATTTTAACGTCACAGGCCCTTGTTGTTTCATTCATTGAACCAAATATTCAACCTTTGATGGTCCTGTTGCTCAGATGAAAAGGTCACATGCCAGTGACGATGTGTCCCGTCCCTATTTCTAGGCTACCAAAATCCCATCCTCCCTTACTTTCTCCACCACATATCCTCCCTGACCTCTGAATATCAAATTTAAACACTACACAGGATGTTACCGCCGACCACCCGAATTGTGGCACGCGCCTACGTATTCAAAAAACTGCACCCTCAAAGCCACATGGCGACATGGGTCCGAATACAGTGTCGTCATCTACAAAGGCCTAGCTCGACAAGAAATCTGGGGAAGCTATACCCCTCCCTGCAACATTTGAACCTCCCCACATCTTCAAATCCCTTCAAAACATCACTCATCCATTCGACATCCCCATCTCCTCAATCAATACCAACACAACCGCCAAAACCAGAGAAAATGCTCCCAAATACCCGCCTCATGGCTCGAGCTTTCCACCGTGTCCCACCACAAACGGTGAATACGGCGAGGAGATTAAGTACGTCGGCAAGACAACAGAAATGGGAAGGTTCACAGCCGGAGGATCATATCACGAATGAGAAGGATCATCATAATGTGAGACATGATGCTCATCGCGAGGGGCATGCGGAAAGAAGTAAGGGAGAGGGAAGTAGGGGAACGAGTGAGAAGGCTGGAGAAAGTACTGAGAAGGCTAAGGAGGAATTTCCTGAGGCTCCGGAGTGAGTTTTACTTTCTTTCATATTGGTGTGCAAATGGGGTTGAGAAGTGCAGGTGGCGGGAGGGAGGAGGGAAAAGTGAAAGTAAAGGGACTAATTGGAGAATAGTAATATTGGAATGCAGGACGAGAGAGGCCAGAAAAATTGAATTGTAGTTGAGGAGAGGAAGAAGAGGTGACGAGGCATTGTGTTTCTGGAAGAGTAATGGTGATTCCTAGGTGCACGCCTAGGAAGGGAGGGTAAAACTCCAAATCAAAGGCCGAAACAAAGACCGAGATTTGGAAACAAAGCATTGTACATATCGGAGAAGCATTGAGCTGAGTATGAGTATTTTCTCTCGGTGAATTGAAGACGATCCACCCCTTATTTGAACGCCATCTACTATGCTGAAGTCCCCATTGAACGCCGGTCATGTACAATTCAGAGCCGATCACGCCCGTCCGACCTTGAAAGAAAGGATCTGAAATGGTTAGCAGTGTTCAGTAACCTAAATTCCATAAGATATATAGTCCAAACAGACAACATGGTAAGAAAGAACTTTGTCCAAACCTACATCATTTTTACCAACAGCGACAAGATCATCCTCAGCAACTCTTACCCCTCCAGCACCCTCCACATATGCTAATGGAGCATCGCCCATAACTTTCCTCCCAACTTCTGCTACTGTCGTATTCTTTTTCACCAACACGCAATCCCTGAACACAGCATCTGAATGCGAAGCGCCAGAAGAAAACGAGGAGACATTGCGGACGGGAAATACCGGAACCAATCCTAGTAAGTCTGCAGCTCTAGACAGGACTTGCACAACACCCGTTGACCCGAAGCGATACAACACCATATCTTTGAGGTTCTCTATGCGGTTTTTAAGCTTCTCGTCAAGCTCCTTTAGCCCGCCGCCCTCCGGATCTCCATCTGCGATCAGATCTTCTCGTGTATCGACGAATTCGCTTCCTTCTGTGTATTTTATAAATCCTTGCTTAGCAAGCTTTCGCAAGAAGACTTCCGATATCGCGGAGCAGAGAACGATGGATTTGGGATCTTGCATTTTAGCGATCTTGCTGATGTTCTTGTCGGCATCTGCGTGGTCGATTTTGTTGAGTGCGATAACGGTTGGGAATTTCTCGTCCGTAAAGGCATTGACAACCTTGTCAATTGTCTCGTTTGACCAATGTTCCAAAGGCTCCTTTAACGCCAACTTATCGAGTGTCCTCGCAACTACCACCGCAGTTGAACCATATCCTGAGAATTGTCCTTGTAGTGTTTCCACGGCCGTAGCTTTTACAGCTACGTGCCGCCTCTTTATCGACCCCCATTTCTGCATCAGGTTCCCCCGAATCCATTGTACAATCTCGGAGCGTAGCCATACGATGTCTTGTGAAGGATCGTAGCCTCTTGTTGCTTTTCCTTCAGCGTCCGTGGTGCCCGACACATCCACAACATGCACCAGAGCATCGGCATGTCGCAAGTCGTCCAGAAACTTATTACCAAGTCCTTTCCCCTCATGAGCACCAGGAACCAAGCCAGCTACATCCAAGAGCTCTATTGGAACTGAACGTCGTCCATCTATACATGATCCATAATTCGGCGCACATCGAGCAGAGAGATTGTGCCGTTTGCACGCGCAATCGATTTGAAGGTAGCCAATGGCTCGCTGAGGGTCGATGGTAGTGAATGCTAGAAGTTTGATCAGTGACTGCCATATCATGCGGGGTGTTGTATCTTACGAAAGTTGCCTGGACTCTTGTGAGCACGATTCCATCCAGAGAGGGGTATTTACGGACCAACTTTCGATGAAGCGTCTGTCAAGCTATTCAAGGTGGTGCTCTTGCCACTTGAGGGCTTACCAACGAGTCCGATTAAAGGATCTCGAGGCATATTGGGGTGCCGGTGGAAGTCCTAGCCTCTTGTACTTGGTGACCATTCTTGGCCTTTGCGATAAGATGGAAGGAAGAAAATCGTTGGCGGTTAAACATCGGTCGATGGAGGGGCGCGATGCCCGCGATCCGAGATATTTCATGCACCTCAGACGTCTCGCCCAGTCACTTTTCGAGCCTCCGAGGCTTGCCTGCAGGGAAAGCAAGAGGAACCTGCCTTAACGCATGTGAGGCATGTTTCTTGAAAGCAGAGAGCACATCACATTACATCCGGGCTCTGGTGCCAAGTCTGGTCGCAGTCGACCTTACCTAGGTAGTCTTCCAAGAATCAACTTTATCCCAGCCACCTCACGTTTCACACTTCTGGCCCAACCCCAAGATTTCCTGCAGCACAATTTCGCATCTAGCTACCGTCTGCCGATTAGCGGCACGAGGCCCGCTTGGATTGTTTGTTGCTTGCTCGGAAGCTTCGGTACCTTAAGGTCTTGAATTGAATCATCGCAGAAAGGCGACATTGGTAGCCGGGTTCCTCAGTCGTTCAGGGCACACCACCGTCCATACTGGAGTACAATTATTAATAGGATTGCACGCCCCGAGCGCGTCACCCTCGTTTGAGGATTGCCATCGAGCAGGTTCTTGAACCTTGGGCTTGGAGATCTCCTGATCTTTCTTCTGTGGCTCATGACAGCCACAGCCACAGAACAGACGCGTTCGAGGTTTCTGGCGCCGATCCGGACTGATTCAAGAGGCTCTAGCCGTAGATCTTGTTGATTGTGCAGGCGATGTATGGTGACGCAGTCCAGGCTGTGGCTGAACTCATGCTACTGTAATTTCTTTGGCACCCTGCATACCTAGGTATCTCCTTGCCTGCAGAGTACTCTCTCAGCAGCTTCACGGGTGCTTCGCCGTACCTGCCACTGTGCTCATCACTGTATGGTGCAGTATTCATAAAGATTGGTCGAGGGCAATTGGACTCAAGGCCCAGTATTAACAGGAACAATGCCCCATGATTACGACGCGAGCATCATCGTTGCAGAGCTGCATGCCCCAAATTGCCTGGGAATCAGAAGAACCAAAATTATCTGCGATGGCTTACGGAGGAGGTAGGTTTGGGGCAATGCAGCTAGTCTCGAGGTGGCTAGTGAAGTGAACAAGGCTGCGTTGTCCAAGAAATTGGCATGAAGGCATGACCTGATAACCGCCCACGTCATAGGTGCCCCGGTGTCCACTGAATGGCAAGCTCGACTTAAATACTTCTCCATTCCACTTCCACTTCCACACCCAGCCGCTCAAGAACTCATCATCAACCTCTCCATCAACTTTACCAACCAAACGCTCACCAACTCACCAACTTCAAGATGCCCTTTACCGCAAGGTATGTTACTCTCCCAGCTGCTGCAACGCGACAACTGTAACTGACACTCGCCAGCGATATCTGCAAGATCATTCTTGCCGTCCTTCTCCCACCTCTTGGTGTCTTCCTCGAGGTAAGATCATTGATTTTTCAGTGCCACATTGTACAGAACTAACTAGGTAACAGCGAGGATGCGGTGCTGATCTCCTCATCAACATTCTGTTGACCGTCCTTGGTTACATTCCCGGAATCATCCACGCTCTGTACGTACTCCCTCATTTCCCCCCTTCTGTTTTGAAGTTGGGATCCAAATCAAAACAAAGCATACCCCGGATTCCGAAGCGACGTCATTGTCGGCCACTGCTGGGATGATCGCTGACAGGTACCAGGTACATCATCCTCAAATATTAAAACCTCGAGACAATGCCTCCCACCGAACTTCGAACCGACTCCTCTCCTTCTGACGAAGACCGCCTCACATAACCTTCGCCATCTTCTCACGATCCCAATCACACACGGCGTTTAGCGCAGCATCATCTTACCTACGGATAGTCTTGGCACGGAGCGTTCGGCATCACAATGGATTCTTTCGGCTTGGCTGCAGCCCCCAGTACGATAATCCTGGCAGACGTTGGACATTATGGCATGGATTATTCTGCGGGCAGGGATTGATGAAGACTGGTCTGATGCCTGTTTTTTCTTTATGGTTTCGCGCGCCTTCCTCTCGTATGTCTACGGACTGCGATTTTATGGGAATGGGTTAGGGTACATGATAATTTAATGGAAACGTAACTCGATACCCCAAATACATTTCTGTATAAACTTGGTGTGAATATGGTGAAAGCAAGCATTTGCTCATAATGATTTATGAAACTCAAGACTCGTTTGTCGCAGCCGTACTCGATTATGTTTTAAGTCTATAACACAGAAGAACGCTCTCGTTGATTCGCTATTCCTGACTCTTCAGAAGAGATTGTTGTCTTCCGTTGATTCAAGTCCAATTCCATATTTTGGCCAGTATCATGTGATCTTAGACCTCGAAAGAGCAAAACCGAGTTATCCTTGACGGATACAGTTTGTACTACCTGTCAAACACTCACTTAAAGAAATTATTAGACAGAAGGACAAATTCTTAGCTGTGGAATACCAAGCTCCTCGAAGCACGTGGGTAAAAGCTAACCCTTATCAATCTTAGTGGGCTTGAACTCTTGGCACCCGCACAAAGAATTTCGGCTCGCAACCGCCAATCTACGACAGTTTTCAACGATCAACTCAATACTCCAATCGACTTTCGGCGCAGGATTTTAACTTCTTTGCGACCTTTTCAATCCTTTAAAATGGCACCCGCAACAGTACGTACATGAATTGCTTTGCTGTTGGCCCGCCTGGAAACAGGTTGCGGCGTGATACAGTAGGCTAAGATGTATTTTCGCAGAAAACCGCCAAGGGCAAGAAGACCAAGGAGACGAAGAAGGTATGCCTCTCTATTCCCTCCGTCACTATGTATATCTTGTCAAGATGTGCGAAGTATGACGGAGCAATTGGTGAGGATGGTACTGACAGACCTCAAAAGTTCATCATCAACGCTTCGCAACCTGCCAGCGACAAGATCTTCGACGTTTCCGCCTTCGAGAAGTTCCTTCAAGACAAGATCAAGGTTGATGGACGTGTCGGCAACCTCGGCGATATCATCGAGATCAAGAACATCGGGGATGGAAAGATTGAGGTCACCGCACACACCCAGTTCTCTGGTCGTTACCTCAAGTACTTGTACGTTCAACCTTGAAACCACGCGGCATGTTGAGGTATGGAATAATGCTGACGGATTCGCGCAGGACAAAGAAGTTCCTCAAGAAGCAACAGCTCAGAGACTGGCTCCGAGTTGTCTCCACCTCCAAGGGTGTCTACGAGCTTCGATTCTTCAACGTTGTTAATGATGCTGAGGAGGAGGATGATGAGTAAATGGTTCACCAGGTTTATCTAGATGCGGATCTTGTCAACGCGATAACGAAAAACTTGGCGGGAGGGTTGATGGGTCGAGAGAAGAATACAGAGCATATAGCAGTCAAATGCTGAGCTACTTTCTGTCCCCATGACTTTACTTTCTCTGAAGACTTACTGTGATATATGTGACATATTTTACTTACCCATTCACGTCATGTCGTCTCTCGAGTATAATCACAATCTTCATGTGGTTATTATTCATACTTACCAAGTCTCAATGTCATTTCGTCTAGATCATGCACCATTTCCAAGCCACGCTCCAGATCATTTCCTCCTATCAACCATATCCACAACACCAGCTTACTTACTCGAAACAATCTGCACCATGTCAACCATGTCCAGCCTGACTGAAGCCCAGATCGAAGACCTCGAGGTATCATTTCCAGATTCCGATGCCTCCAACTCCGAAGTCCACCTCTGGATACGTTACTGGTGCCGCCAGAACTCGGTCTCGATCCCGACCAATACCTTTCAGATCATCAACTGGGATGGGAATGATCTTCACAATGAAGATGTTCAGGGCTATATCATCGGTGATCTGGCTCATGCTGGTTTTAAGCAGAGGGATGCGGAGGATATGATCTGGGACATTAGGGAGGGAAGAGCGCGCAAGCTGTCTCAGCTTAGGAAGGACGCTGAGAACGAGGGGAATAGTAGTGATGAAGAGATGAGCGACGAGTGGACTAGCGATGAGGAGGGTAGCGACGATGAGTATATTTACAATACTATAGGTGTATGTACGTGCTGTGGCATCTGACTTGTTCTTTTAGTCTTGATGTTATTGGGTTTGTTGGTGTTCTGGTGGTAGCGAGCACTGTGAGTGTACTCCTTTGCACAGTCACAGACTGCGACTTGTCGAGTACATTCACCTAGTTGCATGGTGATATGATTCACATTCACACTTATCGAGGCTTCTATTACTATTCACTGAAGTTCTATGAAGCTTTAAAAGTATACAAAAGCAATTGAGTGCCAGCCAGCGTTTCTGCATTTCAAGTAAAGTTGATTTCCGTCCAACAGTACCCCTTTCCCATCAAACTCCAACAGCCTTTGAAAATGCTATATCCAGATAAAGCACCCACGACCACCTTCCTATTCCCGGACATTGGTGGCACGCCTATAGAAGTCCAACTCTGGATCTCTTCCTGGCTCACCTCCCACAAGGAAACCATCATCCATAATACCTTTCAGACACTGACTTGGAACGGACGGGATCTTCACAGGATGAGTATCCCACTCCAAATCATGCCCGGACTACTCGACTGCGGACTTGGGGATAGAGCTGCTTGGGCGTTGGCTCGAGACATTGCCAGTACTAGACGAGCTGTCAAACATGGCAAAGCTGGGATATCTAAGGTAGCCAAAAGTTCAGCAAGTGACAAACACTTTGAGAAGAAGAAAGAGGAGGTTAAGCAAACGGAAAGTACGGCAATGGAAGTGTCATCGATACAGTCTCCTAGCAGAGACGCCACACGCAGAGAAGTGGTGACTTGGTTGCGGAACTGGTGCAAAGCGGCATACGTGCCATTTCCCATGAAGACGTGGGGAGTGATAGCTTGGAATGGAAGACACCTGCACGAGTTGAGTATCTCGGACCAAACCAAGCCTGATTTGGTGGAAGCCGGGTTTGAGAAGAAGATTGTGGAGAGGCTGGCCGTTGAGATTGCAAGGGGACGGATGGGCAGAGATGAGGTTGGTACTTCTACCATTAAATTGTAAGAGATTCACATACTTATTTGAGAATATAGGAAGTCAAGGAGTCGCTGGACATTGGTTGGAGTCCTTTGGACCTTCTCTACAATATCTGTAGTGCCCTAGATGCTTGGATAACGGCAATGGTGGTGATAGGACTGGATTTTGTCTTGAAGAACTTCGTGGAGAGAATACTCGCAAATTATTTGTGGAGACTTAGACATCGAAATATGGCTGTGAAGGATAAGATGAGAGAAGAGTGATAGGTAGATGGGTGAGCTTTCGTTATACATGACATTGCTAATGTTGCGGAACTCTTTGATATGAGGTCTAGAACATCTGTGAAGTTTAGTGTATGCTTGTACAAGTATTCGCCATCATGTGCTGGGCTCGAAGTGCTCCACGATTAGTAGCATAAGCACACTGTGCCCAGGGCATAGCATGTCTCTTGGACTGTGGACAATGACTTCAATCATAGCACACACTTACTTGAGTCTCGATATCTCGAAAATCCGAACGGATCTTGAAGAGATTCGATTTCTGTACCTAGCGAGACCAGAACCATTATTGGTCAAGATTCAGCCTTTTACTGCATTAGTCGGTCTGAGCTAAAAACCGTGGGCCTATAATGTACGTCTACCTTTTGAAGAATTGAGATTGTTCCATGCTGATTGTACAAACGTAATCATATACCTATATTTCATACACGTCAACACTTGGAAGTGAATGTTCCCTCTCCGAACGCCAAACAGCAAGTGATCTATGCTCTATGTCCCATGCCAGTCGTCTAAGGCAACATCCTCATAACTCCTTCAAACACTACAAGCGCCAAAGAATTCGCGGGAAAGGCACGCAATAGGCAAGGCACAAAACCTCGCCAGTATCCTTTCCATCCATTCTCCCTGTACACTGTTTTAGCAGCTTCCCTCCAACTCCCGAATCTCCTCTCCCCATCGCCTAATCCTCCTGCTAAAGGATCTGTCATTATTCTTTGCTTAACAACATCACTGGGATAACTAGTCATCCAGAAAATTTGTGCTGATAGACCGCCGGCCCAAAAATTGATAGCAGGGGTACTGAGACTCGTTCGTTCAGTCAAGAGTCGAGTGAAGATGTCGTAGCTGCCCCACCAGAAGAAAAAGAAGCTTCTGAAAAGTAATGTAGCTGATAATCCATGATATAGTCCGGGTATGCCATGGTATCGGTATATTTTCCTCGCACAATCAATTGGACCCTGATATAGCCTTTCAGACTTCTTGGATGAGTATTGAATTTGCAAACGAGCTTTAACGTGCTCCACTGGTGCTGCTATGAAGGATACTGTGGCACCCGCCATTACTCCTGCCATTGCATGCCCCAATGTTGGTAACTTGTGTAGTTTCTCGTCTGGCAAAGGAAGATCGCGACGCGCCCAGCTTGCAGGACTGGCGACGTAAGCATGTGGGCTGAAGAGTGTTCGACGGAGGATCTTTCGGTAGAAGGTCAAAGAGCCCAGCATGATGCTATCCATAAACATCCATCCAACCAAGGGAGGCGTTGCGCCTTTGTACAGGCCTCGAAAGCCCTCGTTGCGGACTGTGAGAAGGAGACATTGTAGGGGACCGGAGAAGCGTGTCGCATCGGAGGTCTGTAGATCTCATTGTTTTTGTTAGCTTCGGAGAAATATAGAAGAGCGCTGGAAGACTGGGAGGTCCGCAGAGCAGCGAGCAGAATTCCGAGTGCACGCGGACCCTTAGATCTGCTCTGCAGAGCTCTTGTGTAGATGAACAGAATTTTGTTTGGAAACAGCTGTCTGACCTGTAGGCGAACTTTGATGGTGTCGAATGGATGGCCAACTGGGCATATATGTTAGTTCTGTATGATACTTCATATGCATGTTATCTAGCATGTAGTGAGAGCTGCTGTCGTAGTGACTTGTGAAGCTCAAGCTAGATGGTATTATATCAAAAACGTACCTGTCAACTTGGCAACTCCACTCGCAACTCCAGCGACAAAACCCTTATAGTTTTTGTCACTTGCTGACTTCTCCGTCATCGCTCTCTTGACATCTTGTGCCCTGTGAGCTGGTAATCGAAAGTTGATATACTGCTTGGGTAAGAAAGTCGGGCCAATCAGATGTGGCTGATTGATGACGCCGACACTTTCGAAATTTCGGACTTAAGCTTGCAACATTGACTTCTGCTCCACCACCCAAAACTCCACAGTGCATGACAGTGACTTTCTTATCAACAATGTAATGATGAGGAGCTAGATAAATGAGCCACAATTGCTCTTGAGTCCGAAGCTTTACTGCAATGTGCGGCAAGCCGGGGGATCTTATATAGCTTGACTCTCAGCATGCCCATCGCCTTGAACAGCAGAAGCATGTGTCGTCTTTCGCGTTCCGTGGCATACTGAGGGGCAATGCCTTACGGTTGTGCTAATAACTTTCTTACATTGCTGGGCTTGTATTTCCATTGCTTTTGGCTTTTGAGGTCTGCACTCGGATTGATCAGCCTTGGGAGACCGTCCATGTGCGCTCTTCATGTATATCAGCTACACTGCTGTTACTATGGGAGTGAGGAGGGATGTGGACTTGACTTGACCCCAGAGTGGATCTCAAGTATGTGGGACAAAATTACTGCTTCACTTCCAGCGCAATCTGGCTCCGCCCAGATGCCCTAACTATTTCAACGCTGCTGTACTCCTTCCAAGACTCATTGGCATTTGAAAAGCTAAGTTAGCCTTTTCACCTGCTGCAGGACATCTTTCAGGTGCAATGTGGGAAATTACTGGGTTGAGCTTTCCACCTGAATGTCCGTTCCTGATGTTAGGATAGTATTTGATCCTTAACCACTACACCCATCTCAACCCTCACCTCAACCCTCATCTCTACGTCAACCTCCACCTCACTTCACACCCATCCAACGGTTAGGCATTCCATCTACTCCATAAGTCATCTCCATCTACACACGCTTCGCACAATTCAGACAGACGCTTCGATCACACTCTGACCTTGCGCTCTTTAACCCAGAGACCTGGTATCTGTTGTTTCGAAACATTAAGGCTTGTTCTCTCTAGCTCCCATCACCCTTTCGTTTAATATTCGACACACAAGCCTTTGGACACTTCTTCTAAGACTTACTATCTTCCTTAACTTCAACACTGTTACCATTTTTACAAACTCCTCTCCACGATCAATATTTATCCTTCTGATTGGCACCTTCACCCTGCCCACTTTCCGCTTCACAACAGTCTTTCTTGGCCTTTGCTACTCCATCGACCTTTACATCATCATCGTTCTCTGTTTCATCAAGATTTAACCATCTTCACAATCACGTAAAACCTACCAAAGTCTTCCTCATTAATTTCACTAGAACATACCTGCCTTCCAATCAAGGGGTTCAGGGAACTCAAGTAAGTCAATTTAATGGTGCTACTCCTTTCGCTATCACTTTCATCTGGTTCAGCAAACTCCTCCATGCTCGAGAGCCTTGGGGCACATTAGAGTTCAGCTTCACCTCAAGATAGACGTCGACCGGCATGCTAATGCATCTTCACAGTAATCATGGATCGTCTAGTCACATCAGGCATTTCCAAACAATCGAAATCAACCGCTACTAACCCCAAGACCAAGGATCAGGCTAGACTGAAGAAGCCTAGAGCCAAGAAGACAAGCACAAAGGCAACGAAGCAAGTGGCAACCGCCATCAAAGTCAAAGCTGAAGATTTGGGGCTGCCCAATAAGCCCAACGCTTGGCCCGTGGACACTAAAGCAGATGCAACATACACTTTGATACCAGAAGAGGAATCAGCGATTACCTCAGTTTTGGTAAGCTATCAATTATTGTTGCATTCCCAGTATCTAATGAATGCACCTAGAACGGCGAGAAGGACTTAGAAGTTCGCGTTGCACGCAAGGAAGAATGTGCTAAGATTGGGGTGGGATACTTGAAGCAGCTGAAATCTTTGCTCGAAAAGCATGTCAATAAATTTCATGATTGTAGAGGCTGGATGGAGCAGTGCGGTAAGTTATGCTTAGTTCTGAACTCTAGCACTTCTGGTGTACTTCTGCTAACTTACTCCACAGAGGAGATTATCCGGTTAGGCAAGCTTCCAAGAATTTTGGTTGGCATCCTTGGCTACGCAGGCAGTGGCAAGAGCTCATTGATCAACGCACTTCTCGAACACGAGACAATCGTGCCTTGCAATGCCATGCGGGCAAGTACAGCCGTGGTCTGCGAAATTGCCTACTCCGATGATCCCAATCAACCTTTCAAGGCCCAGATTGAATTCGTGAATTCGTAACCACGGAGGAATGGGCTGCTGAGTTTGAAGTTTTGTCAGATGATATCAAGAGCCGTCCTCACGGTGAGCAGCTTAACATAAATTCCGGTACAGATGCCAGCTTGGCAAACGCAAAACTTTCGGCTGTCTACCCTGACACCCCCATCGAAGAACTTGTCGAGAAGAGTCCAACTGAGCTTCTTAGTGCTCGCGATCTCTCGGAAGTTCTCGGATGCTCAGTGACTGTTGCAGAGGCTACCGCTCCAGCGTTCGCCGAAGCCATTAACAAGTACATCGACTCGTCTAATAAGAGTACGCACGGCAACGAATCCGCATACTGGCCGTTGGTTCGTATAGTCAAGATATACATTAAGTCAGACCTCCTCAAGCATGGCCTTGTTCTCGTCGACCTTCCAGGGTTAGGAGAGTCCAATGTTGGACGAATCCAAGTCACTAAGAATTATATAAAGAAATTGCGACACATGTGGGTGGTCGCTGATATCGTCAGAGCAATTGACGACCGAGTCGCGAACGAGTTGATGTCTCGGTCCTTTAAACGCCAGCTATTGATGAATGGGCGTTACCATGAGAACTTCGTCACCTTTGTGATGACCAAGACAGACCAACTAACGACCCACGAAGTTATACAATCTCTGGGGCTTTCTCATGGCCTGTTGAAGAATGAAGTAGAAGAAGAGTGGCGCCTGACAACTGAGTTGGACAACTTGAAGCAAGAGATGAGCCAGGCGAAGCAGAAGCAACGTGACTGCAAGGGCTTGCTAGAAAAGCTGCAGTACGAGTCACCAGACTTCCCTGGCGTGTCTACACCAGACGACCGAAAACGCAAGCTAGTTGATGCTGAGTCAGAGGGAGATATCCTGCAGCTGTCTCCCGAACGCCAACGTATCCTAAGCAATTTCGACGCAGCTACTGCTACTGAGGCAGACCTCAAGTCCAGGACCTCAAAGGTCAACAAGTCAATTACTAACATCAATACTACAATGAGATCAGTTTGTATTCAGTAGATAAATAAACAAATATACACGACTGCATCTTTAGCAAGAGTTTAAAACCGGACGAGGGGAATTGTTTGAAGAATTAGAGAATGCCGCAAGTGGAGGCTTAAGTGATAGTGCCATTTATCTTAGAGCCCAAAGTACGTCTTATTTAAAATGATTCAGGTCGATACTGACATTTACTAGATTCTTTAAACGGTAGCAATTTAAAGTCATTTTGCGTTTCAGCAAAGGCATACTAGAAGGCACAATGTCGCTTTAAGCGCGACACTCGGATTCGAGGCTTTTCCAATCTTGACGCTACTGGTATCCCAAGCCTAAGAGCCTCTGCACAGGAATGCACTCTTAATGGACTGAGACTCTTATGCCTAACAACTTATTACATAATTGAACCTTTTTAAGATCTCGCTTTAGCTATGGGCAGAGAACCGAGGCAACACTGCCAAGCTTTTAGAAGAGCAAAGAAAGGAGGTGACGGCAGAAGTCAATAAGCACTTTAAAGATGTAAAGAAGGCGAGTCATTTGCTATTATTTGCTCAAATGTAGAAGCTAAATAATACCGTCGGATAAAACTAACTACAAATAGGAGACGGACAGAGCACACAAGAGTACAACGCAAAGGATTCGGCACGCAATCCGGACGTACATTGAAAATAAGCTCTACAAGACAGTCGAAACAGGAGCTAAGAAGGCACTTCATCTAAGCCAAGAGCTTGCAAGTAAAGAAAAAGACATTGCAGCGGTTACTTGGAAAGCCATCTGCCGACGCAATGGCGATGAGTATACGACAGGCAAGAAGGTTGTGTACCACTGGAATATGACATTTTTAGGACCCTTTATCGACCCACTAGCCGTACCCTGGTCTCGTTTATTTATACGCAGGATTCCCGATTTGTACGAGTCGTTTGCCGTAGCTGTTATTAACGCTTTAAGGGTGTGTCAAGAAGCGCTTCGAAAGTCTATCAATTCAACGTGTGGCAAATAGTCTCAAGCCCATCGCACGCTTATACAGATTCCGATTCTCGAGGACTGGATCAAAACCCGTATTTACGAGGCTTTAACATTCAGCAAGGATCGTGTTTAAGAGACACAAGATGCAGTTAGTGAAATTATTAAGATGCATATGCTTCAGTACTACATCGAGGCAAATAAGGAGTCTAGTAAGCAAGTTCTAGGTATTGTGGGCTAGTCTTAACTAACGTTTAAACAGGCCCAGGTGTTAGTAATCGTCTTAAGCTTTTGCTCGTCGACTTCGTCAAATTCGAGGCTCCCATAATGTACAAGGATTCTTCCGATACTACTACTGAGGAGCTCAAACAAATGGTAAGTTCCCCCCCCTAGTAACCGGACACTCCCTGTAACCGGACACCTCGCTTAGCTCACAGCCGCCACCCCACCACCCACTTTACTTTTAAATATCTTTTTTATCTTCTAATGAAAAACTCTGAAACTTGAAACACTCCTAGAACTCATTATAAAGCCTGCTTATACAGAAGAGGATGTCCAAGGGGCACTCGAGTACATGACAAATGGCCATTCTTTACGAAAAGCTGCGTTGGAGTTTGGAGTTCTACGCTCTACACTACATGACCGTACCAACGGTAGTATCTCGAGGCAGGAAGCTTATAAGCCTCAACAGAGGCTCTCTATAGTTCAAGAGGACCGTCTGACGGAGTGGGTTCTAACCCAGGAGTCTATGGG